>VMDO01005842.1:10056-44466 GCA_007922755.1 Pedetes capensis | reverse complement strand
TTGAAAACCTATGCTAAATTTTCTCCTCAGCATCATCACAACATCTAGATGAGAAACTTTAACTGTTGTCAAAACTTCTATGTCCTTAAATACAATGGGGAGAGCATCTTCTCTATGCTTTTCTGGCAACCCAAATCAATACTATCAGATTTTCTTCCCAAAATTGTTTGCATCTCATAGTTTACAGTGCCTGCAGCCATAGCCCTGTGGCACCTGGTCCTGTCAGATCTCAGAAGCTAAGCAGGGTCTGGCCTGGTTAGTATTCTAATGGGAGACCACCTGTGAATACCAGGTGCTGTAGGCTTGGGAGATGGACCTGGCAACCCACTCCCAAAAATCAATCCACCATTGAAAACCCTATGAACAGCAGAGAAGCACTGACAGTAGTGTTTCATCTGTTGTACGTAGGGTCACTATCAGTAGGATATTAACTGGAAGGCACCAAAGGACAACAAGAACAGTTTATAGTATCTGAAATGGTTTCCTCTCCTCAACCAAAATAATAGAGACAAAGGTGCTTTGTTAGACACCTAAATCCCTTGTAATGTGCACTTGCCTAATCAACTGGAAGATGTTTTTTCTTCCTATTACTTTTTTGACTTCAGAATTTGCTCTTGGAAATTATAGAAAAAATAGCAAATAGAAATTTTGAAGTCAAATAAAAATAGGATCCGAATCTTTTCATGATAATTCTATAGAGTGTAGAAAAATATGTAATGCTCAAAAGTAACTTATAAATTAATCAGTGTTTTATAACACATGCTTAAAGTCATTTATTCAAAGTGGCCACAAATATAGTCAATATAACACTTTAAGTCCACATACATCTGCTTAAATCATGAATATTGCAAGCATTTATATTCCTCAAAAGGTTATTGAAGTGATTAGTAATAACAGTATATATTATACAATCATTTCTTAATTAAAAATTTCAGCTTTATGCTATTCATCTAATTATTTGAATGGAGATTACCTCCAATACTGTGTGTAAATCTTCAAGCAATTTGCCTGGTAGAATATTTAAACTTTAATTCTCTATTTTTTTCAGTTGAATATAGTTTTTAACTCATTTAGATAACTTATAAATTATGCTATCCCACAAGAAATATACTACTTCAATGTGTGTGTGAGAAAACCAGACCTCAAAAGAAATCTTGTCCTTCTCAGAGTTCATCATAAAAGCCACTACTTATGGAAGATCATTCTTTTTGGCTTCCCTTTTAAGCTTATCTCCTTGTCCTTGGTTTTTAAAACAGTGATTTCTTTCTGTAATGGTCAGAAGTGTTTTGACTGGCTTTTGACTTATAGTACCTGAATCATGTTATCCTACAGTTGCCAGAAACTCCCATTTTTAGCTTTGATTACTTGCAGAAGGTATATAATATCCTCTTATGACCATAACCTTTTAGTAATTAATATTTTAATCTCATTGGTTTATTTAAACTAGACCTACCTGTAGGCTGAAGATTGCAAATTTGGTCAAGATTTATAGAATTTACTCTTGTACTTGGAGAGACAACATGTTCATTAGTGAATTCTTCAAATAAAATATGAAGTAACACTAGAAAATATAGGTCCTGTTGAAAATGGATGAAATACTTCAGATAGGTCCTTTATTTAAAAAAGAAGTAGCTTTTGTTTTACTAAATCATAATGTTGTATAATACACCATTGGGTAGAGGGTAAATAGAATCTTCTAAGCAACAAAGTAAAATATTTGCTTCTTAAAGTTAAAATAAAACTAGGTAATCATATGTTCAAAGGACTCATTTTCTCAGTGGCAAACAATTAAGAGTTAAAATTTAAATGATGAAGAATGGCTGGTTTTTAAAGTAATTCTTTGGCTATGAACCTATAACTCATTTTTAGAAGTACTATAAATTAGAAAGCATAGTATTCCAAGCCTAGGCAAACTAAGTTACAGTGAAGGAAGTGGGCATCAATTATTTTACAATAATTTTGTCTTCCTATATATCTTAAGAATATTACTTCTATATCATATTATCTCTATACAAGAATAGTAGAGCCAGACACTGTGATGTACACCTGTAATCCCAGCTATTCAAGATGCTGAGGCAGGAGGATTGTGAGTTTGACACAGGCAGACAGTACAACTAAACGAGACTCTATCTCAAAAAATAAAAATAAAAAAAGAAGGTGGGCTGGAAGAATAGCTCAGCAGTGAACCACTTGGCTAGTGGGCTCAACCCACTGTTACTGAAAAAATAAAAGAGGAAAAGAACTACTCATTTGGAAAATTACTACATGCAACAAAGACATTAAAGGAGCACCACATTAAAGGCCAATATCAGTAAAGGAATGGAATTGTAGCAATTAAGCTGAGAATGAACTTTGTGCCTACTATTAATCTTTCTAATAATTTTAAAAATTGAATAAAGCTCTCTAAATCTAATAAAAATATTTACATATTTTATTCAGCTATCTTATAAAATTCTATTAACAAATATCCATATTATGGCAAAACTTTTAGCTAATGAAAATTATGCAGTATACTTTTATGTTAAAGTTGTTGTTGTTGTTGTTGTTAGGTGCCATCGAGTAGGTATCTGACTCATAGTGACCCTCTGTACAACAGGGGAAGCACTATTGTCAGTGCTTCTCTGCTGTGCATAGGGTTTTCAATGGCAGATTGATTTTTGGGAGGGGGTTTGCCAGGTTCTTCTCCCAAGCCTACAGCATCTGGTGTTCCCAGGCGGTCTCCCATCCAGGTACTAACCAGGCCCGAACCTGCTTAGCTTCCGAGATCTGACGGGATTAGATGCCACAGGACTATGGCTGCAGGCTTATGTTAAAGTGGAAGTTTTAATTCAGGAAACTGACATGTTAATGATCATGATAATTAAATATTATATTTTAATATCCATCAAGAAACAAAAAATTCCAAACAACTTTACAAAAGAAACCAAAGAAAATCTACAACTATTTGTTTCTAAAATAAATAAAACATCTGCGCTCATCAATTTAACAATTTTAGACGCATTCTTGTGGATAAATGAAAGCATCAATGAAAGAATTATATTCCATAAATTTAACCAAATGAGACATAGCAACCTACAACCAGCACCTTTTTCAAATTACATTGTTCTTTCTTTCTGTCATTTATTATCTATATATCTGTGTGTCTTTAGATGTGAGTCATGAATCTATGGAGAGAATTTTAAAAAAAGCTAGCAAAGCATTTACTATGGATTTTAACATCACACCTTCTTACAGGCCCTGGTATAACTTAAGATATTGCTATTGGATTATATTGTAATGGTATGAAATGCATTATGAAACTCCTGAAGTTGTATTATGCATGACAATTTTCCTAACTTCTTCCTTCTTGAATGGTTTGATTTGGGTCTTTTACCTTGACCTTATCTTCTTGGCATCGTTTCCTAAAACCTTTACATATATTCAGTTTCTTACTCTTGTTATTTGATTTTTTAAATTTCTGGCCAAAGCATATATTTAAAATAATATGTGGAACACCATAACAAAATTGGTTTCTCTTAAATTTTTCTAGCTTTCTTAAACTAAATCTCTTAGAATACATGTTCCAATAACAGGTGAATCATCATGTCCATAAACTGCAACATCACTTTTGGGCCTTCATCTGGTAGCATGAGCTCTGAACTACAGAAGCAGTATTTGTATCTCTAGAGAATAATCCCATCCTCAGAATATCCCAAAGTGAAAATCTAAGTACAAGAAATGGTGATGTGCTCTCTTCCTCCTCCCACTCCCTTTCTTCCTCTCCTCCTTTCTCTATTTAACCCTATCTTTATCCCTCTCCTGAATTTGCTCTAAGTGTACTTAAAAAGGGAAGAAAAATTCAATTGCTCATGTTTTCCTGTATGGCATTCTATTATTATTATTATTATTATTATTATTATTATTATTATTCACTCAAAGCATTTGTTTTGATGTTTCGAAAGAGAGGTAGTTGGATATTTCAAAAGTAAGTTAGTCTGAGGTAGGAAGATCTTGAAATTGAGGCTAACTCAGACTACATAGTAAAGCCCTGTCCCAAAAAAGTAAACAAACCTGTAATGAATATCAGGTGGTCAGGCAAATATACTGATACACATTAATGTACAGATGATGTCTATTAAAATGTTTTAGGAAAGTAAATCTTCATTTATCAAAGGGTATTTTTTTTATCTCCTCATACCAAAAATTGTCTTTCACACATGGTTGCAACTGTAAAATTTTACTTCATCTGTTGTGCATGCCTTTGCTGATCACAAATGCTTTCCTTAATGTGGTTATTCCTTAATATCACTTTGTCAATGTACTAACATTCTGGGGACTTAGAACCAAGTATAAGAAAATATTTAAAGGATAAAAGAAAATTTAGAAGAAAATGTTGAGTGTGTGAAAAATGTAAAAACATATTAAACTTAGTAATTTATATAAATTTACTTATCTTGCATTTTATCAATCACTGTTGAATAATAACTTATTTAGTAATATAGTAGGGTATACTTCACAAGTATCATTACTTAAGCCACATACAAACCTACTTAACATATGAGCCACAGAGACAGGAAGAAGTTAAAGAATTGGCCCAAGTCTGCAGCTACATACATAGCAGAGCTAGCAGGCAAACCCCAGCAGCCTGGCTCTAAAATCTGTACCTCAAATACAATAGTTATCTAAATAGGCATTGTTGTTGTTGTTGTTGTTGTTGTTGTTGTTGTTGTTAGGTGCTGTCAAGTCATGTCCAACTCACAGAAACCCTCATAGGGTTTTAAATGGCTGCTTGTTTTAGGATTGCCTCAGGAGTGGATTCCCATGTCCTTCTCTCAATTTTGTTGTGCTGAGAATCGAAACAGGGACCTCAGAGACTCCAGAGCATCACTTTACCAACTGAGCTAAATCCAAGCCTAAAATATACATAGTACATTACTATTTAAAAGCAGGGTATGTGGTCATGACTTCCTGAGAGGGTAGTTCAACAGATAGAAACCCTATCAGTATGTGTTACCATTTAAGGGATAGGGGAGTACCTCAACTTTTGAAGGATGGACATAAGATTTCCCACACAATTTCTAGTGAAGAATATAGTCATTCTAGATGTACTAAGGCTATTAGAGAACAAAAGATTATACATAAATATTAACCTAAAAACACACTGAAAATGTAGGCTGAGAACCAAAACAAGTCAATGACATAGCGTCAAATAGAAGAATTTTTTAAACAATGAGAGAGGGAGACAGATAAATAAAAACTATTGGAGAAAAATGACTATGATCAGTGGCAGAATTCACATGAGAAAAATAAGTCTAGCTATATTACTTGTGATTTATAAACTTCTCAATATGTCATAGGCATTGTATGGAGGATGAATTATATCGAGAAAGACTGGTGTTACAATTTAAAGGATATTCAGTAGCCAATAATAAAAATCTCATTGAAAAGATAATAGGGGAATAAGTTAAGAAATATTTAAACAAATTGGCTTTAAGCCACAGTTTGAAGAATTTGACAACCCTCTGATGTTGCTGGCCAGATGGTTAATGATAAAGGAAAAACTTGTATGATGAAACAGTTTTCCATGAGTCCCTCCAGGGTCTATACATCTTGTGCGCAAAGCAAGACAGCTTTTGCCCTAGAATATTTTTCAAGGATTTAGTACTGAAAACAGTTTTGGAAGATAGTGGAGAGAGCAATTTATTTACTGACCAGGACAATACAACACAACCCACCTCTGGGCGGATTTGCTAGTAGCCTCTTCAAAATGTTAAAGTCTTCTCTGCTTAGAGTTCTATACCTGTTATGTATCCATGAAAATGTGTCTTGTTATCCAATAAAACTTCACACTCAAGCTAGGTACCATGGCATATACTCATAATCCCAGTGACTTGAGAGGCAGAGGCCAGAGGATAGAGAATTTAAAGCCAGAGGCAGCCTGAGACATGACCCTGTCTCAAGAAAAAAAAAAGGGGGGGGGGAGTAAGTTGTGGGTCTCCATGGAAAAGTGCTTGCTTTCAATCCCAGAGGATTGCAAAGAACAACAAAAAGAGCTCCCCCTTCACTGTCTCCTCCTTATCTTCTATACAAATGCTGGTACCTCTCCTCTAATCAAAACAAAAGGGACTTGGGCTTCCTGAATGTTCTCCCAGATCTTTAAAATCATTGCAAACTACAAAACCCTTGAGCATGTGTGGTTCCCTAAAACCATCACCAAATGAACAGTATATGACCTCCGTCTGGTAGGACTTGATCCATAAGGGCAAATTTAAGGGGAAATTGGCCCCATTGTACATGGATCACAGCTTCAGTCAGTACACTCAAGCCCTAGTACTTGCCTGCTTTGAAACACGTTGAATTTGTTACTCGATGCATGTTGGTGGGAAAATATTGTCCCTGGACCTGTCCTTTTTTTGGTGCTCGACACAAAAGCCAGAAATTCAGTGTTGTTTTCCTTGTGTCTTGCTATCCTTTACAGCAGAAACAAAGGATCACATGTTAGCTTTCCGTGTGGGCATCCCTTCTTGATCTTAGCTTCAGAGGTTATTTTGTATATTTTTGTGCTTTTTTTTTTCTCTCATCATGGGGACTACAAAAATGAGCTGTCCTGCACTGTATTAACCTTATCAATAAGCCCTGCAACAAAGTCTTTCATAGGACAATGAATTCAGCATGGAAGAATTTGTGGCTAGAAGCTGTGACTCAGACTTTGAAGGGCTTGGGGCTGACTCTAAGCCTGCTGATACTGAGGTACAGTTGTGAAGGATACTGTATCTTTAGGCTAAGTCATGGGTCCAATACAGGGCTAAGGTTGAGCTCAGTTGGCAGAGTGCTGCTCTTCACTCTCTGAGGCCCTGAATTCAATCCCCAGCACTGAAAAAATGGGAGAAGCACCCAGCAGTCCACTACTGAAACATTTAGCCATTGAAAACCCTATGAATGGCAGAGAAGCATTGACATAGTGCCCAACATGGCACAGTGTCCAGGAGTGTTTGGTTCTATTGTATACAGGGTTGCTAAGATTCAGATCCAACTCAAGGGCACCTTACAACCTGGGTCTAGAGGTCGCTGCTGCTAATGTTGAGTTAGTGTCAGAACATTGTGAATTGATCACTATGGAGGAGCTACATTATCTACAGAAGGAGCAGAGACAAGAGGTGGGGAAGAGATTTCTATAGGTAAGGAGTAGATGGGGTTTGGGTGGCCCCAGTTTCTTGACAAAAGAAATGTGTGCAAAGTGGGTAAAAGTTCAAAATTTGTGGGGAAGTACTGTTGGGACAAAGGCAGAAATGAGAATTTATTGACTGACCAAACAATTTACCACTTTGGGGGAATTCTAAGAAGACAGAAGCAGTCCTCAGTCCTTAGTAAAAGTGACAAAGAGTGTCAGAGGCTGTGGTTCAAGTTGAAAAAAGGCAGAAAGGAGAAAAACGACCTGAAGTGCAAGTGCCTATTGGAGGAGATACCCCTTCCAAGCCACAGTCCATGAAACCTCCCGTCCTCACCCTCTCCTCCACCATCTCAGCAGGCCATGGGCTCTTCCCGGGACTGGGAAAGTGAAGTTTCTATTTATTTAATCTAAATATTTATTTTTAGCTTTATTTTTCATGTAATAATAAACAATCTTACTTTTTTGTACATATTGCCTTAATAATGTACATTACCTTTTGTTTGTGAATGCATTACATTTATCTACATTATTATTTATGGGAAAAGTGTGTAATTGTCATTTTTGGTACTCTTCTTGCCTCCTGGAACCAATTAATGACAAATGCTGAGGTACCATTGTAGTATACATATGCTCATGGCCTGATTATATTACTTATTATGTAATTTAATCATAAAATGTAGATATAGTCAAATAATCAAAAAATACTCCCTCTTAAACATATCCGAGCCCATCAAAATGCCACCCCATCTACCTCCAGTGTAGTTCTCACTTGTGTGGTTGCCCACAGTTACACAGAGTATATCCTTTCACCTTCTCAAAAATGTCCTCCTCTCAATAAATCTTTAGCTATCTGGCTTTCTCTGTCTATAGATTATTTTATTGACAATACCAAGAACCTGGACAAATAGGGGTCTGTCCTCCCAGGTCAGTCTCCTCTACAACAGTTTTGATGGTTAGAATGAGAGGCTGAGAAATCATCTATAGATTTCTGAAAGAAGAAAGGTTCAAAGTGCTTTAGAAGTTGTATTGAAAGAACACTCCTTGGGATTTTATAGTGAATATTCTTTCTCAAGTGGTTAAGACAGAATAAGTATTCCCCACTGTGTAATCTATTAGTGAATGTTGAGAAGCTGAGCACTGAGAGATAGGAAGGAAGTAGTTGGCCTAAAATGTGCCTTGATTGTTGGGTGTTGAATATTCCAATCCAGGCAGGAGTAGGAAAGGGAGCTCCCATGACAACAAAGAATTGAGTCTACAGACCTACCCAAAAGGTAGTGTTTGTGGCTCATGTGTCCATGGATTCCCCATAAGTGAATGAATAGTATCAACACAGGAGCCTGGATAGTTGAGCCAGGGCATACCTCAGACAACTTGATACCAAAGCAAATGTATTTTATGTACCAAAATAGAGCTGCCCTCTCTCTCCAAGGATTTTTTTTTTGTCTCCCCTGACTTAGTTGCTCTAAAAACGAACAATGCTTAAGAGTGGAACCACGAACTGTCCCAATAGAGAGAGGAGCTCACAGGCATTGGGCAAGAGTATACTAGGGAAATCAAAGAGAAAAGACTCAAGTTTTTATTTGGTTTGGTTTGGTTTCACTCCACAGGATACAAGCTCTTGAATGGCCATCTTTACTAGGTTTACAAAGGGGAGGAATGTGTAGGGTGATAGGTGAAAGTGTACCTGAAGGGACTGGAGAAGACTAGACAAAGTCTCACAAAATTCATGGGACAGAGAGAAAGAAGCTCTAGTTCCTGGATATTCTGTGGGTGCTAAGAAGTTCAGAAAGGAGAAGATACTACCCCTACCCCGGTAAAAGGAAAAGGAAAGAAACCTCCTCACTGCTTCAACCACTCGCCACAAGCTGGGTTACCCTCTCCCTCCTTTTCCCCCCAGTACACCTCATTGCTAGTTGGCTGAGGGCAAATTTTTATGTTGAGACAGGATCTTGCCAAATTGTGCAGACTGCCTCTACCCTTCAAAGTGGCTGGGATTATAGAGATGTGCCACAGCACCTGGAAAAAATTCTATTTTCTGAAGGCTATTTGACTCAAATTCTGAAACATTTGTTATGTCAAAAAATCCTAGTTAATAATAGCAACAAACCAGATTGATTATTTATGATGATATTTGCTTTGATTTTCTATTGTTTTGAATTTCTCTATCATGGTAAGCAGTATAATTGTCCCCCAAGGATATCTGTGTCCTAATCCCTGTAACCTGTAATTAAGTAATGAAGTAAGTAATGCTACACTTAAAAAAATAATTAAGGTGCTAGCAGCCAAATTTAAATAAGGACATAGTCCTAGTGGTCTCTATGTAATAAAAGGGATCCTGAAAAATAGATGAAGGAGACACAGAGGAGGACAGAGAACAAATATTTGAGGAGACTTTGACCCACATTGTTGGCTTTGAAGATGGATTTAGAGACCACAAACCAATGAATGCAAGCAGATTCTGAAAATGGAAAGAAAGCAGATTATCACCGAGAGTCTCCTGGCCTAATATTTTGATTTTAGTTCAGTGAGATTCATGCTGGATTCTATCCTATAGAATTGTAAATTAATAAATCTGTGTTTTCAAAGCTGCTAAGTTTCTAGAAATTTGCAGAAAACTAATATGCCCACCTCAAATTCAGCCCTGCTACTAACAATCAGGAAGAAATCTCATCTTTACACTAATTATAGAATGACAGGTTCAATGGCATAGGGATTTAGAATAGGAAATGAGCTGCTTTGCAGTTTTCCCACACTCTGTCATTAGGCTGTGAACTAGTTAATTAAATCTCAGTCTCCCAAATGGTTTCTTATGCTCTATAAACATACTCAGATGAACTGAAAGGAAAGAGTTCACACCATTTCCTCTAAAACCTGTTTAATACCTGAGACTTCAGAAAAATTCTAATAATTGGGAAACTACATGTTTGTGTAGGTAGGGACTGTGGAGTGATTATGCCTGAATTACAGTGCAAAAGCACATATAAGACTACATATCATTGTTTTAACCACATAAAAAACACCAGACGTAACATTTTGGACACAACTACCAGTCATCATGTAAAAAAGCATCAAGAGCATAGAATTTCTTGTATTCTCGATGAATTGAGTATTTAAGATGTTTCATGTGATAGGTAATAAAATATTAGATAATTCACTAACTTATTTATATTCCATGGGAATAAGTGCATGTGAAAAGGAATTACAAGGTAGACTTAGACTATATTACTCTATTTACCATCTATGCAGTATATAAGAATTCTTCCTATATATTCTTTGTGAGATTTGTAGTATGATTTTGAGGAGATCTGAAACACATTCAGGTTTTAAAAAATACAGGTCACAAAGATTAAAACTAGAACATATAAAATTCTACACTATGAGTGTGAAATTGGATAAATTACTGATCTCTCTCTCTTTGAATTTAATAAATTTATATTTTAAACTCTAATTTCAAAAGAAGTCTGAAATGGTCTGAAAATACACATAGCACAATGGTTGATACAAATTGAGCTGTTCCCTTCCCTTGGTCCTTGTTGCTTCTAAGTTTATTTAATTTGCCAATTTGCTTAAGAAAACAATATGCCAACCTTTATGAGTAGAAATACATTTGTGACATCATAAAAGTTAAGTAGAATTAAGATTTATGTCAGAACAGATTTGGGGACTCCCTTATAAATGTGAAATTATTGCACCCACTATGGATCAAAGATGTTTATAAAGTACACATAGTCACAGATTTAATATACAGCTTCGGGGTAAAAAGTGCATTTTATACAGGAAATTTCTACATGTGCCTATTATGATAAAGCTCACATGAGTTGAAGAATTATATGATAGAAAATAATTCTATACCTTTAAATAAAGTAAATCTATGTACTCAGTCAAATTAATGTTATACATGTAAGACACAGTGAATTGACATTGTACAGATACTATAATCTTGAGAAATTATAAGAATTTATTTTCTCTAACAATTTTCTTAAACTAAATGACCACATTTTAAAGATGAATATTTTAATGCAAATGCAAAAAAAAAACATTGATAATTTTGAAATGAAAATTATTTCTCAGATTGTGGTGTGTCTTATAATTCCCCTTTAAGTGGATGTCTTTAAGCCTTAAAATTCTTGCAGGTAAACTCCTTTTTTGAAAGTTCCTAATACATTTTATCTTCTTTCTAATTTAATTTCAAGGAATTAATATGTTAATATTGGATTTAGATTATCAATACCACTTTAATCAAAAATGGTGCATTTAATCACTAAATAGAACAAAAAGAGTATACAGAAAAGAAAATATTCCAATTTTCTTGCTCAAGAACTGGATTCTGTGCTTCTGGGGAAACCGTTATTCTAATCTCTATGCTAATTCAGTCTACAAGGACCCAGGTGATGAAAAGAATGGAACTATGTGTCCTTACCTCATTCAGTCATGCATAAAGTTTGTGCTGATTTACCTGGATCTGAAATAAACACTTATTCACAAATTAAATTTTAACTTACACTCAAATCAGTTTTTAGAAGGATGATTTAAAAAAAAATAGCACATATAGATGTATGTATGTGCTTGTGCGTGTGTGTGTGTGTATCTTGCAAAGATATTTTGGCTATGAAGATGAATAACGCTTCTATTCTGGCAAGATGACTTAAAAGATGAAAATCATTGTCATTCTTACAGGAAATAATTCCTAATCTTCTCTGTCCTATTTGAAGAACCGTCATCAATTATATTAAAGTCTTCAACCCACTGGTGAATTATGAGACTGTTTAGACTTTGTACCTTATAGGATTTGAAAGATAGATGAGGTAATTTCATTTAGAATAAAAATGTGAATATCCTGAATTTAGAAAGGATCAAAGGACACCATAGCACACTGATACTTTCAATTTGGTAGTAGCTGGCATTGTGGTTAAAATTTTCTTTTAAGGTATTAAAGGGGTGGCAGGCAGGTTAAGGGTGTATTTACTGGTAGTGCATAAATAACTCTATACATATTTAATCCTTTAACTTTAGTGCAATAATAGTTTTAGTAAACTTCTAGAAACTACTAAAAATGAGTATCCACACAGTGTACTGATTAAACTTATGCAACATATGAAAGAAGTTGATCATAGATTCAGACAAACTTGGATGCAATAAAGATCCTTTGGCTACCCAGCTCTGCTATCCTACAGAAAGCTATTAACCCTTTATTAAGCTCAATTTTCCCCCATGTCTGTTATCTTGTCAAGCTGTCAGGACTTGCATGTTACCGTGATTGTGAAAGCTATGCCATCAGTATATCAGATAGCAGCAGGTCCACCGATGGTGGACAGGCTTCAGCTGAACTTCCAGATTAAGACAGACTCAGGAAAACGACCTCACAGCCCACTCTTGAAACAATTGGCCACTGAAAACCCTATGAATAGCAGAGAAGCACTGTCCAATATAGTGGGAGAAAATGATCCCCCTAGGTTAGAAAGCATTTAGAAAACGACTGGGGAAGAGTTCCTTCCTCAAAGTAGAGTCAAACTAAATGATGAGAATGGAGTAAAGCACATGGTACTTCCTTTTGCTGATGTGGCACAACAAGAAACACAGTGAATGCAACAAGGGTCTCAAACATAAAAATGATTGTGCACATGCACAGTGTTAGGTAGTGTTTTGTCTTGTTGTACATAGGGTTGCTCTGAGTTTGACCTGACTCAATGGCACCTAACAACAAGCTCAGATCTGGCATCTGAATAGAGAAGCCATTAACATTTGCTTTATTAAGTTTTATTTATAATTTATTTTTTCCTGTATTGTGGGGTTGAACCCAGGCCCTCACATATGTTTCTGCAAATGCTTTAACCACTGAGCTGCACCCTCAGCCCATTATTTACTTTTAATATTGAGACAGGGTCTGACCTCCAATTTATGGTTTTCCTGGCTCTACCTCCTGCATCAATATGATGACAGGGGTGAGCCACCACATCTGTTTTTACCAAGTTCTTAAGAGGACTTTATGAAGTAGAAAGTTATGAGTGTTAATCACAGAGAGTTTGTTGTTATGGTAGTAGAAGACATAGATTAGAAGTTAGAATACACAGATTTCAAATTTATTGGAGCTACATACTAGCTTTTTGATTTACAAATGGGATACAAATGCACCAAAACAGCATTCCATTCCTATCACATTTGCAAATCAAAAACGCAGGTAATTGTATCTGTTCTACTTCTTTCATAGCTCTATTTTTTTTTAGATTAAGATAAATAGAGAATTTATAAATTGGGAAAAAGTCTACTCAAGGGTAACCTTAATCATGGCAGCAAAGTAGTCTATGTTGTTGTTGTTGTTAGGTGCCGTCGAGTCCGTATCGGACTCATAGGGACCCTCTCTGTACAATAGGAGAAACACTATTGTCAGTGCTTCTCTGCTGTTCATAAGGTTTTCAATGGCAGATTGATCTTTGGGAGTAGGTTGCCAGGTCCTTCTCCCAAGCCTACAGCTTCTGGTGTTCCCAGGTGGTCTCCCATCCAGGTACTAACCAGGCCTGACCCTGCTTAGCTTCCAAGATCTGTTGGGATCAGATGCCACAGGGCTACAGCTGCAGGCTAAAGTAGTCTATAGAGACTCCTTTATTTTTAAAGAACCCAACAAATTCTTCAGGAAAAAAAAAGTTCATGTAAAAGAAATGCTAATATTTACATTCTTTACCTTTTAAGAATGTTTAATGCCTGTCAGGGTGGCCCCTACCTGTAATCCCTATGACTCAGGAGATGGCGGCAGGAGGATCAAAGTTTGAGACCAGAGGCAGTCTGCCTAATTTAGGAAAACCCTGTCTCAAAAAATGAAAAAAAAAAGGGCGAGGGGGGGACTGCAGGTGTAGCTCAGTGGTACATCACTTGCAAAACATGAAAGGCTGAGGCCCTGGGGGGTTCAACCCCCAGCACCACACACACACAAAAAGAATGTTTAATGCTTGTGTTCATTGTTTTTGTTAAAGATAACTATCCTCAATTATAACAGTAACTTTATAAATGGGAGATTGGAAGTGCTTATACAAAATTCATCTTAAAATTTTAAATTCTGTATTAAAAGTCATATCATATGTAAAGTCATTATATCTAAAGAAAATAATTTTAGGAACAGGATGTCCTACGAAAATGAAATAATTTTGAAAAAGAATATTTTATAAAGTGGGTGCTGTGGCACATGCCTGTAATCTCAGCCACTCAAGAGGTGGAGGCAAGAGGATCGCAAGTTTGAGGCCAGAGAAGCCTCCATAACTTAGAGCGACCCTGTCTCAAAATAAACAATTAGAAAGGGGGCTAAGGGTGCAGCTTTAGTGGTAGAGCACTTGCACAAGAGGACTTGGTTCACCACCCCCAGTAATGTCAAAAAATAAATAAATCTTAATGCTGAATGATCTTGTGACTATGAGACCTTACATGTTTACACTTCGGATTTCAAGCATAGTAGTATGCTTTGCTTTCCCTATTAACTACAATACTTAAGCATATTGCTTTATAATGAAGTATCATAATTCATAGATGTTTCAACAATTCTTCTAAATCTTACTTTTTAAGCAAGTATGTGAAGATAAAAACAATCATTTTCCCACCGTACTACAAGAGAAATTCAAAAGATACTGTGGAATAAGTAGGTCTCCTGAACATGAATACAGTGTACTGACATTAAGCCAAGAGCTAAAAATCCTATTTTCAAGAAAGTTGGCTGAGTTTATGATATATTTTTACTTATTCCAGGAATATTTCAAACACACAGAAAAGGAATGATCTATTACTCAGTAGATTTTCTTTTCTTGGGATGGAGGCAATTCTCTATATGTTTGATTAAAGACAGCAAAGACATTATTTGTTCAACCTGCTGAGGTTGAACAAATTTTGCTAAATTAAGTTCACAAGAAAAATCAGATGTATTGTTCATGTTCAATTGCTTTTGCTCCTCTTTACTGCCATGTTATGAGTATTACAAAGGAAAGAATCATTATTCCAGGCATTCATTCACCAACCGGTATTGAACACCCATTAGATATCAGTTCCTCTCTATTAGCTGAGGTCACATGAGCAAAGAAAATAAAGTGACTACTCTCAGGACGTTTACATTCTGTAAGCAAAGAAAAGAAATGAAACACATATTTGTGTTAGGTGATGATGTGTACTGTAATAAAAAGTAAAGAGGAGTAAGGGAAATGAGGGACTGGGGTTTACTCTTTTGGTAGAGTGCTGCTTTGCACTCTTCAAGGATTGCACTCTTTTTTAGAGATCCAGGTTCAAGCCCCAGAACTACAAAAAAAAGGGAGAAGGACATGTAAATCCACTTCTGAAGCAATCCTGAAACACCTGGACATTGAAAACCCTATAAGGGTTGCTATCAGTCAGACCCAGCTCAAAGGCACCTAATAACAACAGGATAGATGAGAAAAGCTAGTAGTGGGAATAGAGGAGGTGATAATCCAAAATTAATTTATTGGTAACTTTCAAGCAAATTTGAAACACACACCTATCAGAGCCACTGCCTGGAGAACACAAAATGGAATATCTAATAGAAACTGACCCAAAACTATGAATTTGCCAATAATTGGTTGTATAATTTTTTAAAGTCCTTAAAAAGAAATATAATGCTAAAAATAACAAAAATTGGTTGAAATTGTTTTGTTTGCCAGGTACTGCAGTTATTATTTTGTACATATTATCTTATTATATGTTATCATAATGCAGTAGAATTTATTTCTTCACATCTTCAATCTGTTCCTGATTTTTGAGTTGCTTTAATTAATGGGAGACAGCAGAAAGTTTGAGAGCTTGGACCACAACAGATTGTGGCTTTGTTTTTTGCATATTGTGGAATGCTGTCCAAAATTATGGTGCAGTAGGGAAGCTTAAAATGAAATTCCTCATACGAACATTCCAGACAGCTCATCTGTTCTAGCTGAAATCAGAACAAGGCTAACAGTCACCTGAATTTCCTCAGTTGAGATAGCAAAATTTCTCAGCATCAGCGAATACCAATATAAAATAAATTAATTTTGTTTTAATCCTTCTGGGTACGGAAAAATGTTTTTTGTTTTGTTTTCTATGTTGTCTTTTTTTTTCTTTTTTACCCCCCTTGCAGTAATAGATAACTATGACACAGAGCAAGAAACTGAAGCTGACACTTCCTCTCAGGTTTATCAGACTACAAAAGCTAAACTTTGTGCTATTGCATTCAAAGTTTCCATGAAAATTTCTTTATCATGAAAACAATCATGTTAAGAACTATAATCCCTACAATGCTGCCTAGCTAAACATTTCTATAATTCAAAGAACCTGTGATCATTAAGTTACATTCTCTGCACCATCTTAGAAATAACCAGGATAAAAAGTTGTGACATCACTAACTTATAACAATGTAACTGAAAACAAATTATTTGATACCCATTTCAAAACAAAAAAAAGATGGGTTCTATAATAGTCGCTTGGTAGAATTGTGAGGAAGAGACGAAATAAGATTAATAAAATGTCCTTAATATTGTGAATATCTGTAGCCATACCACTGTGGTGTCTGATCCCGTCAGATCTTGGAAGTTAAGCAGGGTCAGGCCTGGTTAGTACTTGGATGGAAGACCATCTGGAAACACCAGGTGCTATAGGCTTGGGAGAAGGACCCAGCAACCCACTGTGAAAAGCTAATCAGCCATTGAAAACCCTATGAATAGCAGAGAAGCAAGGCAATATTGTTTCATCTGTTGTACAAAGAGTTGTTATGAGTCAGACACCAAATCAACAGCATCTAACAACAATAACAACATTGTGAGTGGGTTGAGGCTAAGCTCAGTGGGTAGAGTGCTGATATGTGGTCTCTGAGGTCCTGATTTCTGTACCCAGCATGGCAAAAACAGGAGAGGGATGTGGCAATCCACTTCCAAAGCAATTCCAAAATCATCAGCCATTGAAAACCCAACAACAAAAATATTGGGAGTAGTACATATATAATTATGTATACACACACACACACAAAGCAATTTCTCCCAAAGTAATATGTTCATGATCCTCAGAAACTTCTGAGGATTATTGTTGTTAGGTACCTTTGAGGCATGTCTGATGCACAGCAAACCTCATAGGGTTTTCAAAAGCTGATTGCTTCAGGATTGCTTATGGAGTGGATTGCCACATCCTCCAATTTTTTTTTTTTTTTGGCAGTTTTAGAGATCCATCTCAGATTCCCAGAGTGTGTGGAGTACCACCCTACCAACTGATCTAAAACTCCATGAAAATCAAATTCTAAGATTCCTCCTTATGGACCTTGGAGTTAAGAGGCATCATGCAAAAATCCAGCTTTTCTAAGAATGCCAGTCTGTGAGGGATATCAAAGTAGACTTATGGAGAGGCCAGGTAGAGAGGTGACCAATTCCCCACTAATTCAGCCATCTCAGTTTAAGTGGAAGAAGATCAGAGAAGATTTCTGAAGACCTCAATCACAACCATCTAGTTCACCCTACCAGTTTGTAAAATCAGTAGATAATAATGCACTGGGACTTTGAGACATTACCTTCTATGGTAATGTATTATATAGCAATATGTAACCAGAATACAAATGGCTTCACTTATAAGAAAGACATTTTTTAGAATTTGTTTCTACATTAACAACAATTTCATGGCTGCTTGTAACAGATTCTCTGTTTCTCCCTGCCCCTGTAGCTTCCTTTTTGTCAGGCAACATATAAATATTCACATATACCTATATACATATCTATATCTGTGCAAATATCTATATAGTTGTGATATTGTTCTCATACTGCCAAAAATATGGATCTAAGTGAAAAGTGGATTGTAAAATGGGTGATAAACTATAACAATGAAGACAAACTTGAATATCTGTCAACTTGACTGTGAAATTTCTAGCACCAAAAAATAAATAAATAAATAAATAAAATACTAAATACTTCTCATTATCAAAATGGAAGAGACACACTAACTACCCAAATTATATGTGATTTTCCTAGAATCAAAGGAGAATTTTGTTTTATTGGTAGATTTTTCACAAGTCTACCTGGCCAACTGATTCAATTGATCCATATTTTTGCCCATTCCCAAGAAAGGGGGTCCAACTCAATGTGGAAATTACCAAACAATATCATTAATGTCACACACAAACAAAATTTTACTGATAATTATTCAAAAGTAACTGGAGCACTATAAAGATAAGGAACAGGGTGAATTCAGAATAGGACATGGAACCAGGGACATCACTGCTGTCAGATGGATATTAGCCAAAAACAGAGAATACCAGAAAGGTGTATATCTATGTTTTATGAGCTATGCAAAGGCATTTAACTGTGTGGATCATATCAAATTATGGATAACACTATGAAGAATGGGAATACCAGAGTACCTAATTGTACTCATGAGGAATCTGCACATGCACAAGGAGGCAGTTGTTCGAATAGACAAAGGAAACATCACCTGGTATAAAATCAAGAAAGCTGTGCATCAGGGTGATATCCTTTCACTGTAGCTCTTCAATTTCTATCCTGAGCAAACAATCTGAGAAGCTGAACTTTATGAAAAAGAACATGGCATCATGATTGGAGGAAGATGCATTAACAACCTGCAATATGTAGATGACACAACTTTGCTTGGTGAAAGTGAAGAGGATTTGAAATACTTACTGATGAAGATCAAGGAACAAAGCCTTCAGTATGGATTGTGCCTCAACATCAATAAAACAAAACTCCTTACAACTGAGTCACTGAGCAACTTCATGATAAATGGAGAAAAGATTTAGGTTGCCAAGATTTTGCTTTATTTGGTTCTACAATCAACACCCATGGAAGTAGCAGTCAAGAAATCAAAAGACATTGCATTGGGAAAATCTGTTGCCAAGGACCTCTTTATTGAAAAGTAAATACATCATACTGAAGACAAATGTATGCCTGACTCATGGTATTTTCAGTCCCATCATATGGTTATAAAAGCTGGACATTGAATAAGGGAGACAGGAGAAAAATTGATGCATTTGAATTATGGTGCTGGAGATGTAAATTGAATATACTGTGGACTACCAAAAGACCCAACAGATCTGTCCTAGAATAAGTGCAACCAGAGTGCTCTTGGAAGCAAGGATGGCTAGTCTGCATCTCACATATTTTGGACACATAGTCAGAAGGGACCAATCCTTGGAGAAGGACATGTTTGGGAAAGAGGCAGTTCAAGGAAACAAAGGAAAATCCTTGATAGATGGATTGACACAGTGTCTGCAACAATAGGCTTAAACATAAATAAGATCATGTGCCTGGCACAAAATTGGAGAGTGTTTCATTCTTTTCTACATAGAGTCACTGAGTTGGACCTGACTTTACAGCACATAACAACTCATAATGACCCTATGTAAAAGAGAACAAAATACCCTAGTGCAAGGCCATGCACTATGTTAGTGCTTCTCTGCTATTCATAGGGTTTTCAATGGCTAATTGTTTTGAGATTGCTTTGGGAGTGCGCTGCCATGTTCTTCTCCTATTTTTGTGGTGCTGAGATCAAATCCAGGGCCTCAGAGAGTGGAGAGCAGCATTCTACCAAGTCAAAGTAGAAACCGTCTTTGATACTATTAACTCTTTATACTGTTAACTTTAACACTATTAACTCTATTAGTTTTTATGTTATATTCAGAAGCCACAAAAAAATAATATGAAATATAATTTCAAAAATAAAATCTTGAAGTAGAAAATTTGGGCTAACTAGGTAGTTTAGTCTTAGAGTGTTTGTCTAGCATGCTCAAGGCCCAGATTGTATTCCTAGTGCAAATAATAATAATAATAATAATAATAAGCAGTAACAAAAACTAAAATATAAAATTTGAAAAACTTTTTTCAAATCATATACAAAATACTAATGTTCTTAATCTTTGAAAGTAATAGAAGTTAGAAAATGGAATATTAATTTGAGCAGGCAGTTCACAGAAAAATGAGATAGCTTTAAACCAAATAAAAATGGTGCTCAACCTATTAGCTATTATGGAATATAAATTAAAAATTAAAAACACATTGTTTTCAAATACCTGGAAAAGACAAAAATTCTTATATCATGTAATAGGATCTTCTTCATATCATTACTAATATGAGGTCCCTATGGCTCATTAGAGGACAACTTGCAGTATTTCTCCAGCAATTCCACCTCTAGGACTTCATCCAACATAAATGCTAGGGCATATGAAAAGATTTCGATGTAATGATGATCATTAACTAAGCATAATTAACAAATTTTAGTGTGAAAAACTCTTAATGTTGTTGTTAGGTGCCGTCAAGTCAGTGGCTGGCTGTCTCATAGAGACCCTATATATAACAGGAGAAAGACTATTATCAGTGATTCTTTCCTTTTCATAGGGTTTTCAATGGCTGAATTTTTTTTTAATGAGTAGGTTGCCAAGTCCTTCTCCCTACAGCACTTGGTGTTCCCAGGCAGTCTCCCATCCAAATACTAACCAGGCCTGACCCTGCTTAGCTTCTGAGATCTGATGGGATTGAACACCACAGTGCTACAGCTGCAGGAGGTACTCTTAATAGGTATTGGTAAAATAAATATTAAGTTATAAAAACATTGAAATTATATGCAATATATAAGAAGAATATACTCAAATATATAGAGATTTAGATCTTTAGGTACACAAAGCAATGTACAAATCTGTGTGATTTTTATTTTCTTACTTGGGTACATAAGAGATACCTGGGTGTGTTGGTGAATCTGCACATGTGTGCGGAATATTTTTGGAATGAATCATAAGAACTATTAACAGTAACATTTCTGGGAAATACAATATAGAAATTGGAATGGGAAGCTGGTTCATTTTTACTTTATTTCATATTTGATTTTCTTTAACTTTGTGCCATGATTTTCTCACTATAATTAATGGTTACTAAATGGCTTCCAAACAACTTTCAAAAAAATCTAACAAATGTACTTCAAGACTCTTATTTTGGAGGTTGAATTTGTGTTGTTTATAACAGTGATTGGAAATCACATTCTAGACAGCTGTAAAATTACCCATGGTTACCTAATCCTACTGCTGAGACTGATATGGATGCAATATTGTCAGAATGATGGTGAATATCCCCAGGATCAATTGAACAGTTCTAGTTTCATCCTTAATACATTGAATCTGCACAAAATATTTTGGTTGAAAGGGAATTTTTTACTGTTAGATTTTTTTTTAATTCCAGACATACAAGAACATTGAGGATGATGTTTCTCCCGTCAACTGTGATTCATAATGAATGTTGGATATCTCAATTCTGACCTACATAATTCCATAATATGTTAAGGACTAGTCTTGAGGCAGTTGCATATATTCATAAATAAAATCTTCTATGACTATTGAAAATATGTTTGCTATAGGTTAATATTTAGGAATATCAAGGGCAAATTATGAGCAAAATATTCAAACACAAAAAATACAAAACCCAAATCAAATATTTTCCATTTAATTTTGTAATGTCTTTTGGACTTTATAGAGAAGTTAGGGGTCCTTTCATATGAACCTTAAGAATTTTGTAACATTAAGAAAATAATTTTTAGAAATTGTAACTTCATAAAACACACTTGGATATTTTCTTTAATAAGGAGACCTTCCTGCTTTCAAGCTTTGGCTTAGTTTCTAATGTCTATGCTTGGATCATTAAATTCCTTCCCTAACTGCAAGTAAATATATCTTCTACCTCACTTCACTTCTGACTTTTATTTAAAATGCATTTGACTACAGTAGCTAATTTTAGAATGAACAATCTGTTTATATGAATCAGAGACTTTCTGCTTCCCCTTCAAAAGCAGAAAAGGTACAAACTGTGCAATAGGTAGCTGTCACTGACATTTGATTTTTTTCCTATCTTCTGTAACTTGGGAAAAAACATTTTTTTTCCTGATGCTTTTGATAGTCATTCTCAAATACCAGTCTCTGTTGTCAATACTTACATCCTATAAACTGGGATTTTCACCCATTTGTTTAACCATTATTTTTCATCAGATGAGCCCAACAGATTCTCCATTAGCGTATACTCAAATCTGCAATAATTCTTCAGAGATGACACTTTTCTGATGGCTCATTAGGTGCTAGATTTAATTTTCATCTATATTATTCTCTCTTGCTGACCTTTTTCTATTTGTCATATTCCCTTGTCTTTTCCTTGGACTTTCCTATCCATGGGGTAACTGATGCCTACATTTGCTCTATGCACCATTGAGATCTAGGTAAAATTTGACCTACCAGCTCTCTTCATGAAGGTCGTTCACAGGGATTTAAAACAAAATTAAAGAGAGTTTGAGGTGGAGTTAATAATGAGGAGAAATTATTTAAATTCTGTATGCTCTTCTATATATAGGGAGAAGGATTTGGCAATCTATTCCTGAAACAATCTGCCATTGAAAACGCTATGAATAGTAGAGGAGCACTGATAGTGCCAGGCATGGCACTGTGTTGGATAGTGTTTCATTCTGCCATACATAGGGTTGCTATGAGTTGGACCTGACTCCATGGAACCTTAACAACAACAAAATTCTATATATAAATTTGCATTGACTTGCCAAGCATGGTGTCTTCATGCCAGAGGCAAGAGGATTGTACCTTTAAGCCAAGAGACAGCCTGCATAATTTAGTGACACCCTGTCTCAAGATGAAAAATTAAAAAGGGGCTGGAAGTACAGCTCAGTGGCAGATCATTTCCAAAGTATGCATGAGCCCTGGGTTTATCCCCTAAGTACAAAAAAAAAAAAAAAAAAAAGAAGGAAAGAAAGAAAGAAAGAAAGAAATCCATACCCCCAAACCACATTTTTCCAAAACAAAAATAGGGGAAAGGAATTTCTACATATACTATGATATACTTGAGTTTTAAAATATCAACCTGTTCTTAGATTAAATTTAATATTGCATAAATTGATGACAAGTAGTTTGTAGAAATATGTTAAACTTTAATATCTCTCCCATCCTTTGTGACTGAGCCACTGTAAATTTGCATGCTACTAAGGAATTTTGAAGAAAAATAATAAAAAACCATCAGGGTAAGTTCTCTCATGGAATGGTAACTAGGGGAGATCACATAATGGGGTTAACAAAGCAAGAAACTAAAAATATCAACTGAATTGTTATCTTACAATTGTTGTTGTTGTTAGGTGCCATGGAGTTGGTATCCTACTCGTAGCGACCCTCTGTACAACAGGGGAAAACAGGCTACGGGCTGCAGGCAAATAACTCAGGATGAACTTTTCTATTCCACTGTTCCCTTTGAACTAGGATTGAGGAGGGAATTGTATTAATTGCTACTAGTGCCTTACTGTTTCTAGGACCTCTCTACTGATGAGCGAAGGCATGTATGTATACTAAAGTGTGTGTGTTTCTGTGTGTATCTCACATTAGCTATACTAAGCGAAGTGGGAGACTATACCCAGATCATTTTATCCTCCTCTTTTTGCTTATAACTTCCAAATCCAAAAGTCAGGAAATTTGGCTCGTACAATCAATCATCCATTTTGAAATTGTGGGTTTTATAATCTATTCTGGAACTTCCTCTCAAATTCTACTTCATAGGTAGAATGCATGTGTGTGCATACACACAAACATACACACAGTCTATTTTTCTCTTTTATATATATGGAAACTGATGTGAAAAGAGATTAAGTGATATATCCAAAGTCATAAAACTAGTTATTGGCAGATTTAGAAGGAAAGGTCAGGTATCTCCTCCATTAAAATTATTGAGTATTTTAGATTTTGGAGTGACTCAGACAATCTCTTCTATTATACATATAGAAATTTACAGTTCACAAAGCTTAACACCTGATATCTGGTTGATGATAAACCTAAATGACCAATAATTTAACAAATAACCACTATCTATCCATATATTTTACCAGAAAATGTAGTCTTTGATTAACCTCTGTGTTCCTATAATCCCATATGAGGGACAGACATTTACATTTGAAGAAGACTATAGGTAAAACATGCTTGCAGCTATAGCCCTGTGGCATCAGATCCCATCAGATCTCGGAAGCTAAGCAGGGTCAGGCCTGGTTAGTACTGGGTGGGAGACCGCCTGGGAACACCAGAAGCTGTAGGCTTGGGAGAAGGACTTGGCAACCCCCTCCCAAAAATCAATCTGCCATTGAAAACCCTATGAATAGCAGAGAAGCACTGACAATAGGGTTTTCCCCGTTGTACAGAGGGTCGCTATGAGTTGTACACCGACTCGATGGCACCTAACAACAACAAATAGGTAAAACATTTTGGCATAGATAATGGTCTACATAATAACAAACAGACTTTGGTCTGTTTACATTAAAAAATTTTGGCTGAAACATGAATCTTTGCATGAATTCTGCTCTTTTCTACCCATCAGACAAATGAACTAAAATACTATGATCAAAGATATTTTACTATTTGACTTATAGAAAACATTAATACATTTTACTACAGGTAAATAGTATTTTTGGTTATTGATAGTAAATTACATTAGAAAGTTGGTTAAATAAAACTCAATTTATTTCATACTTTTTGTAGTAAAATTTATACAAGATATTTACTGGCTGGGGTTTAAATCAGTTGGTAGAATGCCACTCTACACTCTGAGGCCATTGGTTCAATCCCCAGCACCACAAAAACAGGTTAGGGACCTGGAAATAGTGTCAGCCATGGCACAGTGTCAGACCTGACTTGACAGCACCTAACAACTCCCAGGTGGAGCTTTGTGCTTTGGGCCTTGGGTTTAGCTCAGTTGGTAGACCACTGCTCTGTACTTTCTGATGATGCAGAGTTCATCCCCAGGACTGCAAGAATGGAAGAAGGATGTGACAGTGCACTCCCCAAAACAATCCTAAAACAATCAGCCATTGAAAATCCTTTGAGGGTTGGACCCAACTTGAGGGCACCTAACAACAACATCATGAACAGAAAATAAAGCAAAAATATTTAGCTCTTCATATGTCAAGTATGCTTGGCATATGTCTAGTGCTCTCTCTGTTTTAGTCCTTTTTACCTTCTTCATTAAAAAATTGTTTTATTTGATGAACCTGTAGCGCATAGCAAAACATAAATCTAAGAGCTAAAGTTCTCTCTGAATGTGTGTGTGTGTGTTCTTGTTTTTACTGAATTTTAGTGTATTTTAAAATGAAAACCTCAGCTAGCCACCATGGTGCATGCCCATAATTCTAGTGACTATGGAGGATAAGGCAGGAGAACCACTACTTTTAGGCCAGAGGCAGCCTACACAACTCAGAGACAGCCTTTCTCAAAATCAGTGAAAATAAGTGGAATGCAGCTCAGTGGTAAAGCACTTGCCTTGCATGTGTGAGGACCTGGATTCAACCTCTCAGTACGAGAGGAAAAAACAGTCTTCATGGGTTGTAGTGAGTTCAGAGGTCATCCTGACCATTGAGTCTTACCACTGCCTGCAAGTTAAGGTTAGCTGGGGATTTAAATATCCACAAAGGGCCTACTCCGCCTGGTCATTTTCAGATTTAAGCATATATCAGAATCCCAGGGACTACTCTTAAGAACATGGATTACTGGCCTCCACCCCCAGAGTCTCTGATTCAGTAGACCTGCACTAGTTCTGTGATATATGCGAAAGTTACAGCACACTTGACTCTGATCTCAAGCTTAACCATACACTTGCTGCCAATTCTAAATCCTAAAACAAATTATAAATTCTTTTAGTTTCACTTTCTTAATGTGGTCAAAACCTGTAGCTGTACCACTGTGGTGTCTGATCCCATCAGATCTTAGAAGCTAAGCAGGTTCAAGCCTGGTTAGTACTTGGATGGGAGACTGCCTGGTAATACGAGGTACAGTAGGCATGGGAGAAGGATGCAACAATCCACTCCTCCAAAAAAATAAGCCATTGAAAACCTTATAAATAGCACAGAAGCACTAATAATACTGTTGCATGTAGGGTCGCTGTGAGTCAGTGACTCCACTACACCTAACAACAACACAGCAAAACATGTCTGTTTTAAGGTCTTGATTGTTATGAGTGGCTAGAGCTATATACTAATCAAATTGCAAGTTAGTCAGAATTAAAGCTGGTGTTCAGACTATTGTATAATTTGCCAATATTTTAGATTTTTCATTTATAGATTATTATATGTTGTGTCAATCAGATCATCTTCTCTAGTTTACTGAAAATAATTGAATATAATCATAAAATTTCATATTAAAAATTTAGCTCATACTAGTGTCTCGCCAAATGAGAAATAGATGCCTTTAAAAACATTGATCTTACTTTCCTTAAATTTGACAGAATTGGATATTTTTATATTTTTAAACATAGTTTGGGATTTTCTCTAGTTTGTACAATTTAGAATAGGACAAACTGCAAACAGGTAAGCAAGCCTGAGAAATTTTCAGTCTAAAGTTAGCCTATGAAGTCCAGGTTCCTTTTATTATTTCACATTAAATAAAAGCATGAGTATATGAATGCATGATAGAAAGAAAATTGTCCTTTTTGAGTTTTTTTATGTTTCTAAACAAAATTTAATTTAAATTTAATTTCATCATCCTTTTATATTACCAAAAATCCCTACAATATATCACAGCTTACACAATACATTTATAAAATTAGAGAAAAGTTTAAATTCAATCTAAATTCAACCCAAAGAATGACATATGCCTCCTAAAACTAATCGCACAAATGCTACCTAAGCTAGCATGGTAATGCAATTTTATATGAAAATATATTTTAGTATTATCTTGATTCATGAGATTAAAAAATAAGACTCTGAAGAAATATGTGTCAGTGACTTTAGTACTTAGTATGCGTAATATTTCTGGAATGCTACTCTCTTTCTCAGGTGAAAAATCTTTTAGCATCAGTAGAATTAAAAGCAAAGTTGAGTTCTCTCCCTATCATTAATCCCTATCCTATAGACATCCCTTTCTATTGTTTAACTAGTAGAGCACAGAAAAAGATGGTGGCATAGGCTATTCTAGAGAAATAAAACAGGATGGCCTTCTCATATTTGAAGTGCATCACTTACATAAACTTAATGTCATGTTAGTCTATCAGTACTCATACCATTTAAAATGCATGAGTACATTTTCATTAAAGATATGTTTTGTGGTAATATTTTCACCAAAAAAGTGTGTATAGTGTGTGTGGTATCTTCAAGATTTACATCAAGTTGACATTAGATGGACTATCATTCTATAAGTTTCTAAAATTGATGCTTAGCCAGTGACTAGGATTTCTGTTAGAAGAACTATGCCAGATATACTAGACTAACACACTTAGATAAAACAAATTTTGGCTTCACATATGAGCCACTTTTCAAAAATAAAACAAAGTTATATAAACCCTCTGATTTTCAAGTGCAGATTTCCAATGAAGATGCTTCTTTTATGGGCAGCCCTACACCCAGGATGAAAATCATTGGGGACTTATTTATCTAAGGTGGTAAATCAATAAAAACAAGCTACCCAGAAGCAAGGGGGGAAAAAGTATGACCAGTTCTGACCATCAAACCCTGCTGATACTTTGCCTAAATAGTATTAGAATAAGAACTGCCCAGATGATTTTCTCCCAAGAGAATAAATACTGTCTACCTGAAAGTCATTCAATCCATATAGAGCATTCTGATTTTGCAAATGTCATAATAATGACAAATTGAACTGGAATATTTCAGTTTTGGAGGATGAATTTCAGCCTATTAATGAAGATTTCATTTTATGAATCAGTTATTTTCAAAATGAGATATATTATTACATCAATTACTCAACAATGGCAGTAGGTAAACTATGCTTAATAGCTAAAATAACATTTTGAAATCAATTATCAAAATCTGTGAAATATCTGCTTGGTTAGCATTCATTATACTCACTAAATATAAGTGAAGAACTACTCTTCAAATTTAAGCAAAATAATCAGTCCAAACATTTTTGAAGTTGTTGTACACTAAAAGTTGTCACCTTTTAGTTAAGAAACCTTAAACTGTTAACATTTATGTTTAATTAGGCATACTGAAAAATTAGTTCCACCTCTTACCATGGTGTTACTCTCTCTTCAAATGGCACTCCCGTGTCAGTGAATTTCCCGCTTTTGTGAAACATTTATTTTGGGTCTAAGTGCAAGTCATTCCTTTATAAACATGCTGGTTTTCTGTTTGTCTGTTTACCTGCTACTTTTGCAATCTACTTTCTTTTCACATCAAGTTCTTTAAAGGAAGAAACTCTTTAAAGGTATTTTAATTCCCTGTTTTCATCTGTGTGTCTAATTTCCCTTCTCTGCTCTGCCTTTCATATTTGAGGAGACCAAACAATTGAAGTGGAGGATAGGTACTAATGAAGTAACTAATATTAGTATTTGTGAGAAGAGCTAATCTTATTTCCTTTTCTAATGCATTCAATGGTAAAAATGAACATTATTTGTATATAACATGTAATATACTAAATCTACTTGCTAGAGTAAATACTAAAAAACATTATGTTTATTCACACGTTATCCTTAATTATCTCTTTATTATTATTTTGGATCTCAAGAATTTCATGTTTTAAACATAATACTATAAAAAAAATAAAACCTACTCTTTCACTTTTCTGTTGTAGCACTTGAAAAATGAGTGACTAGAGCTCAGCACGAGAACTCTTTAGCCTGATAGATGAACCCAAGAGAGGCAAGAAAATAAATAGAAGTGAGAAAGACTTAAAGTACTCAATTTTATCACTTCTCTAGAGGAAGGCCCTGCTGAAGCTGGGTTAGATCAACAAAAAAGTGTTTAGGGGCTTTTCTGACCAGTTATCCATGATAAATGCACTGCAGAAGTCTTAAGTTCTATATGGATTAGTTATTTGTTACATTACATCGGTAGGTGGAAAGTTTTTTAGCCTTGAAAATTCTCTCCTTTCTTGCCTATCCATGTCTTTTCTTCTTTACCTCTTCATTGTTTAACTTATTTGGGGCAATAAAATGTAATGATGCTAAAAAAGGTTGTACATATTAATATAATTTATAATCAAATACATAGACACAGCTGTAACAGGACCCATTCCTCTTTCTGGTTTTTATGTCTCTTCATCATACTTCACATGGTCTGGCATATTCTGTTTGGCACATTTCTTTATTGTGTGTCTTCCCTTCCCTAAGATGTACCTCAAGTGCAGAGTTTTTTAAAAGCAGTTCTCCATTGCTATATCTCAAGCTCTAAAACAGTAGTAGATACACAGTTGTCACTAGGTAGGTATTTTCTCAGTGGATAAAAAATGGAGGAATTAGCCTAATAAAATAGACACTGGATAAAGAATATTTACTTATTAAAATAACACAAACAGAAATAGAAAATGTTTTATAGGATAAATATTGCATCCAGATGTGATTTAATGAATTAACTGATTACTCATCTTGTAAAAAAAATAGAGGGGACAAAATAAAACAGTTTTAAGTTTTAATATATATGTACAAGTCTATATGCTTTTCAGAAAGACTTGGTTTGTTAAAAATATATATGATTTTACAGTTTATAAAAAGGTATAAAACCTGTACTGTGTGGACTTTATTAGAATATTTTGCTCTATCTATAAGCAAATCCTTGAGGCTGTCAGAAAATACAAAGAGTAAAACTTGATATTTCAGACAAGATTTTAGATGTTTATTTTATGTCAGTATAGGAAGAATGTTGCTCCATGTAAAACACTACAATTTAAACTATGAGAAACATCAAAATCAGCATACAGAATCTTAAAGTCCTAAAAAAAAAGTAAACTAAAGTTTTGTGTGAGGATTTTCTACTGTGAAAATTAAATAATTTCAATTTATAATTAATAGAAGATCAACTACTGTTAGAAGATCAGAGAGTACAGTATGGAACTACTAAGCACTAGGCACCTCTGTAGTATCAATTTCACCTCAGGTCTAGAAGGTATAAGAATTAAAGGGACAGATGCTTTTGAATCCAGTGACTGTAATAAATCTTAAGTTGTTCACTTCACAATGCACACTTGATTTAGTGAAATCAAGGAAATGGATTGAAGCTGCCTGCAGAAGATCTGATATATGAAGGGGGCCTCTTGTGCAACTCAAGAACAAAATCAAAATTGTAAAATTGATTCCCCATTATATGTGTAGGAGTAGAATGCTTCAAGGAAAATCCTTTAGCTCAAGTATATTTCTCTTTTGAGAAAAAAAACATTATTTGGCTCTATGTTATACATAAATATAATTCCACCAATATAAAAATTGCATATAAAACATATCAAACCCAAATTCCTATACAGGCACTTAAGTTTCTAATCCTTTCCTAATATCATTCTTCCAGGATAAGGTAATATCCAGAGAAGATCTTTGAAATTAAGTGTTTGGAATTCCCAAGTGGTTTTTCAATACTGTTCAGGGTGTAATTTCTTGACAATTTATTATGTGGCAGTCTTGAAAACTTCAGGGAATATTTTTAGTTTTCTTCCTAAATACACAGCCTCACTCTGTTCCCAGATCCATAGTAATGTCATACTCATTGTCCTGAGCATGTTGAGTAAGGCTATGAGATTAATTCGGGCTAATGAATGAAGACACAGGCCACCTGTAGGTCATAGATTTAATTGCTGGAATGGGCTCCTCCTGATATTTCCCTCCTTCTGGTATGGATGGATTAAAGCTACTGTGGTGTTGGCTAAGTGATGTTATTGACCAGGAACTTCCCATCCAAATCTCGACCACTAAAATATGATGCAGCCATCATAAGAGTGAAAAATAAGTACATTTTTTTCAATTTTAAGCCATTAAAGTTTGTGTGATTATTTTCTATACCATGTAACCTAACATAGACACTAATGTAGTATTTCCTAACATGCATACAGTGTTTATGATCACGATCCTCATTATTCATAGAGTCTGTTTTTATAGATTCACATACTCATTAAACTTTTTTTGTAATCCCAGAAATAATATGCTCAAAGATTTTTATGGTCAACCCTGGACAGACACATGCAGAGACATCTGACATGTGAGAAACATGAAAGCTGAGATCAAATAAGGACCTAATACTGTAAACCCACACCCTTTGCCAATTTAATACCATCCTTTTTCGTATTTTCGAGCTTTAAAAAAATTTTTTTTGTAGCAACTTCATCCAAGCTTCTCTTTCATTTAGGCTTTCTTACTTTGAATTTCCTAATTGTTCCTCGTTTTAATGTTTCCTCCTAGGTGAGTCTGAGACTAGTTCAGTGGGTCCACAATCATGTGCACTGTGATGTTTATTTCTTTACATTATAAGGGAAATTGGCAAATGCTCATATGCACACATGATGGTCCTGGGGTCAGAGATAAGATGGAGTCTTGCCTCATCTTTTAGTAAAAATATATTCATGTCTAAGGTCTAACAAATGAAACCCATTTTTTAAAGACTGGTTAGGTTCTAGAATTAATGTTTATTACAGACTAAGTAGATGTTTTATGAGTTGTCCTCGGAACCCAATCATCATTTTTCATATTGTTTCTGTGGGAAAATGCATTCCACGTTCCAAACAATTGATTTACAAATTAGCTTCTGGAACACTACCAGCTTTTAAATTGTGAACTCAAGTATAGTAAAATGAGTACAGCATAGAAACACAGAGATAGTACCCAGGTTTGCTATCTTCTGTGTGCATGGATGGTAGCTTAATAATGATAAAACTATCTGTCTTAGCAGCCTGGAAAATATATATTTACTCAGCATTCATGAGATTAAAATTTCCCTGTCAATTTATGCTACATAATTCATAGCTATTTGGGAGGAATTTGTCCCGAGAAATGATAAAGAAAAAGTGACATATATGGTCATGGCCCTATTCACAATACATTCTTTTATTTGCAATAGAAAGGTCTGCACAAAATATCTCCATTAGATTGCTGTTGCAGCAGAGAGCAGATAATAATCACTAATTGACATTTCTTATTAACTCCTATTGAATTTATTTGCCACCTTTTTTATACACACACAAAAAAAACAAAACAAAACAAAACAAAACATATGTATCTTATGACATATGATAGACTTGTATCGCAGTAAGTAGCCATTATGTTGTGCAAATATGCTTGATCATGTCATCATGTTGTAATAATATTGCTGATTAGAAAAACTGAAGACTACAAAAAGGAGATGGAATGACATGCACTCTCTATGTAGGCAAAATAGTTTGATATTTGGCTATCAATCTTACTTTTTTTTTTTTTTGCCATTTAGACATCTAGAAATGAGAGGAATAAGTAGCTATAGCTCACATTAAAACATGTTCAGTTTCAAACTAGGCAAGGCTGGCATATTTACAGAATGGAACCACCTCTGAAAAATAATTGAGTATATTATAGGTTATAAAGAAAAGCCAGTACTCCACTGTCCACTGAACATACTAATTGAATCCGACCTAGCAAAAAGATAAAGCAAAGAATGTTTTCTCTAATTGCAAATGTCTTTGGCTGGGTATATATTCCTATTTATCACTTCACAATTGAGTGACCCATGGTGTTTCATACAGATCCTGTTTCTTAGGAAAAGACTCTTAATTTGCAAAATAAGTCCATTACTGCTTTATTGATACCTCATAGAGTACTTTGGCGTGAACCATTGGGGAAGAAAGTTTCAATTTATTTCAAAGGGATTTTAAAAATCTTCTAGATTATACATACCCTGATGGAACAGTTTCAGAGGCAATAATCACCAAGTAATTTCCTAACTTAAACACCAGATGTAAGAAGTATATCACTTATATTTTGGCAATAGTTTCCTTCTCCAAGCTAAGTCTGTAAATAGAAGTATTAATGGATACAGTTTAACTTTAAATACCACTGAAATTGTAAAATGTTTATGTCATACTGGAAGGTATATATACTAAAAAAGAGCAATTACTAATATGTAAACATAATCAAAATGTTATTTGTAAACAGATTTGCACACTATCTCCCATTGTTTCTTTGGTTAATGGATGAAGAACTATGCAAATTCTGAGTCAAAGGGTGGCACAGAGCTTAAGAAGAAAGTACTAATACTCATATAGAAGAAGACAGCACTATTAACCAAAAAAAGTATGCCAGCAATTTTAAGTAGAGGCAATAGCCAGTTATACATGCAGTGATGTACAATGAGCACTTGGGTGTTCAGGTGTGGCATAGAAGAGAGCAGTATGAGCTGAAGATAGCATTTATAGATGAGTGACACCAAAATGCCTATCTCAAGCATGAAGTGGATAAGAATACCAGGAGAGATAGCTGAGAAGTACCTAAAATAAAATACATCCTGAGACTTTTTAACATTAAAAAGGGTCTAAAATGAAGGATCCCTGCAAAAGAAGCAGAATGACAAGTGAATTAGGATAAAATTATAAATAACCCCAAGAAAAAAAAATTTGCAATTCTAGGGTCTTGAACCCAGGCAATTTCACCTGCTAGGCAAGTGCTTCACCACTAAGCTACACCCACAGCCCTGTTAATTTTTAGTTTGAGATAGGGTATTCCAGTTTGCATAGGCTACTTCTGTCCATACATTCAGTGATCCTTCTGCCACAGGTACCCACAATGTTGGAATTACAGCCATGCACCATAGCACTTGGTTCAAAATATTTTCTAAGATGGTGATGATAAATCATGACAAATGTTTTACAGATGTTAACTGAGAGCTAAAAATTCACCATTAGATTTCTTGAAATGTTGAAAAAAGAATCTCCAGTGAAAAGGTTGTGAAGAAAGTCTGATTGGATGGGCCATAAGAGGGTGAGACTTGAGGAACTGAGGACTGTTGAGTGGATTTGCAGAAAATGTAAACAGCATTTTGGGAAGGCATGTAATAGACAAAGATGGGTCCAAGAAAAGTTTTATATTCTTTTAATAGTTGGGAAAATTAATGCCCTATCTGTATCTTGTTTGGGTGATCTGACAGTGGGAAAAATTTAATGATGTACCATAGATAGTATAGAGAATGTCTGGAGCAATGTTTCCTCAGTAGTGAGAAGATAAAAATAGATTACAAATGTAAGGATTTTATGTGAAGTCGTATAAAATGGAGATTGGGAAATGTTATAGACTTCTCTCTTTACAAGAAAATAATCTCCACAGAAAAATAATTGCTTAGAAAACTTTCAACTTATTTCTTGGGTATCCTGTTTATCCCTCTTGTTGTTGTTGTTGTTAGGTGCCGTCGAGTCAGTATCCAACTCATAGCGACCCTCTGTACAACAGGGGAAACACTATTGTCAGTGCTTCTCTGCTGTTCATAGGGTTTTCAATGGCAGATTGATTTTTGGGAGGGGGTTGCCAGGTCCTTCTCCCAAGCCTACAGCTTCTGGTGTTCCCAGG
>VMDO01005841.1:0-107094 GCA_007922755.1 Pedetes capensis | reverse complement strand
ATTGATGCTGAAAAGGCCTTCAATAAAGTGCAACACCTTTTCATGATAAAAACACTGGAGAAAATAGGTATAACAGGCAAATACCTTAATTTCATAAAAGCCATTTATGACAAACCTACAGCCAACATTATATTAAATGGAGAAAAACTAAAACCATTTCCTCTTAGATCTGGAACAAGACAAGGATGTCCTCTCTCTCTCCTATTCTATTCAACATAGTAATTGAAGTCCTGGCCAGGGCAATCAGACAAGAGAAAGAAATCAAAGGGATACAGATTGGCAAGGAAGAGGTCAAATTAGCATTATTTGCAGATGATATGATCTTATACTTGAAAGACCCCAAAACCTCAACCAGAAAACTTCTGGATCTAATTAACTCCTTCAGCAAAGTTGCAGGCTACAAAATTAACACACAAAAATCAATAGCTTTTCTTTACACCAATTCCAAACAAGAAGAGAAGGAAATTTCAGGAAAGATACCATTCATGATAGCCCACCAGAAAATTAAATACCTTGGAATCAATCTAACCAAGGACCTTTCAGATCTCTACAAGGAAAATTTCAAAACATTAAAGAAAGAAATAGCAGAGGACACTGAAAAATGGAAAGACCTTCCCTGCTCCTGGATAGGGAGAATTAATATTGTAAAAATAGCTATCCTACCAAAAGCAATCTATAGATTTAATGCAATACCCATTAAAATTCCACTGACTGACTTTACAGAAATAGAAAAAATGATCCAAAAATTCATATGGAATTGCAAAAGACCACGTATAGCCAAAACACTCTTAAGCTGCAAAACGAATGCAGGTGGGATCACAATTCCTGACTTCAAGCTATACTACAGAGCAGCGGTTGCAAAAACAGCTTGGTACTAGCACAAAAATAGGCCTGAAGACATCTGGAACAGAATAGAAGACCCAGAAATACCTCAACACACCTATAGCTACCTGATTTTCTACAAAGGAGCAAAGCAAGTAAACTGGAAAAAGGACAGCCTCTTCAACAAATGGTGCTGGGAAACATGGTCATCCACATGCAGAAAAATGAAAGCTGACCCCCATCTCTCAATATACATGAGAGCTAACTCAAAATGGATAAAAGATCTGAACATAAAACCAGAAACTTTAAAACTTGTAGAAGGCAAGATAGGCAACACACTCCATCATATAGGCTTAGGAAAGTATTTCCTTAATAGGACTCCAGTTGCTCAAGAAATTGCAACAAATATAGATAAATGGGATTACATGAAATTAAAAAGCTTCTGCACAGCAAAAGAAACAATTAACAGAGTCAAGGAAACCCCCATGGAATGGGAAAAAATCTTCACATATTATACATCAAAGGTCTAATTACTAGAATCTATAAAGAACTCAAGAAAAAAACTCCCCAAAAAACAAACAACCCAACACACAAATGGGCAAAGGAACTGAGTAGACAGTTCTCAAATGAAGAGGTCCGTAAAGCCATGAAACACATGAAAAAATGCTCAACATCCCTAGCCATTAGGGAAATGCAAATCAAAACAACTCTGAGATTTCACCTTACACCAGTAAGAATGGCCAAGATCAATAAAAGAAACAACAACAAATGCTGTTGAGGTTGTGGGGAAAAGGGAACACTCTTACATTGTTGGTGGAGCTGTAAATTGGTGCAACCACTGTGGAAATCAATATGGAGGTACCTCAAAAAACTAAAAATAGATTTACTGTATGACCCAGCTATAACACTATTGGGAATTTACCCAAAGGGAGATGGGTCATCATACTACAGAGACACCTGCATCTTCATGTTCAATGCAGCACTTTTCACAATAGCAAGGATATGGAATCAACCAAAGTGCCCTTCAACAGAAGAATGGATAAAAAAACTATGGTATATATACACAATGGAATACTACTCAGCAATCAAGAAAAATGAAATAAGGTCATTCACAGCAAAATGGATGGAATTAGAGAAAATTATTTTAAGTGAATGAACACGAGCTCAGAAAGAGAAACAACACATGTTCTCACTCATATGAGGGAGCTGATTCAAAATTACAAGAAGGAAAAATCCTATTCAAAGGTCGGATCATAATAAAAGGGAGGGGAGATAAGAATGATGTCAATATAAATGGTCTAGAAAATGCATGTAATTGTTCTAACAAGATAAAAACAAAGACCACTACAGGAAAAGTTTCTATCTTAAACAGAACTGGCTCCCAAGGACATATAGAAAAATATTGCTGAGTAAAAAATAGAGAAGACTTAGATGGGAAATTTAGATGGGAAGGATGGGAGGGGGGAAGCATAGGGGAGGGTAAGGGGTAACCTATATGAATAATGTTTATCAAAATGCATATATCGAAATGTCACAATGAAAAGCATGTCAAATGAATCACATTAAGATGTACCTTAAAATTTTCCAATAAAAAAAAATCTTCTGTTTCATTCTTTAACCTCATCATATTTTCCTTTTTTTTTTTTTTTTTTTTTTGTGTGTGTGGTATTGAGGGTTGAACCCAGGGCCTCGAAATTGCATGCTTTGCAAGTGCTGGACCACTGAGCTGCACCCTTAGCCCATTTTTTTTACTTTTTGAGACAGGGTCTCGCTAAATTACGCAGACTGCCTCTGGTCTCAAACTTGCGATCCTCCTACCTCTGCCTCCTGAGTCGCTGGGATTACAGGCATGTGCAATTGCACCCGGCTTCATCATGTCTTCCTTTTACTTTAGCTGCTCAACGTTCAAGGACAAGTTTCAGGGTCTCTTCTGACTTGTAATTTTTGACATGTTATTTGGTCTTTTCTTTTTTTACTGTCTTTTTAATAACATTTTGCCTTCCTCATGAATGATGTCTTGGATGTCATGCCATATCTCATCTGGTCTTCAATCATTAGTGTCTAATGCATCAAACCTGTTCTTGAGGTTGTCTTTGAACTCAGGAGGGATATATTCAAGGTCATACCTTGGCTCTCATACACTTGTTCTGATTTTCTTCAGTTTCAGTTTGAACCTGCTTATGAGCAGTTAATGGTCTGATCCACAACCAGCACCTGGTCTTGTTCTGACTTTTAATATTGAGCTTTTCCATCATCTCTTTCCACAAATGTGGTCAATTTGGTTCTTGTATGTTCCATCTGGTGAAGTCCATCTGTATAGTTGTCATTTATGTTGGCAAAAAATGTATTCGCAATGAAAAGGTCATTGGTGTGACAAAATTCTATCCTGCAATCTCCAGCATCATTTCTGTCACCAAGGCCATATTTTCCAACTACTGGGCCTTCTTCTTCGTTTCCAACTTTTGCATTCCAGTCACCAGAAATTATCAGTATATCCTGATTGCATGCTCGATCTATTTCAGATTGCAGAAGCTAGTAAAAATCTTCCCTATCTTCATTTGTAGCCTTAGTAGTGGGTGCATAAATTTGAATAATAGTCATATTAACTGGCCTTCCTTGTAGGCATATGGATATTATTCTATCACTGACAGCATTATATTTCAGGACAGATCTTGAGATGTCTTTTTTGATGATGAGTGCAACCCCATTTCTCTTTAATGTGTCATTCCCAGCATAGCAGACCCTATGATTATCTGACTCAAAATGGCCCATGCCAGTCCATTTTAGCTCACTGATGCCTAGAATGTTGATGTTTATGTGCTTCATTTACCTTTTGATGATTTCTAATTTTCCTAGATTCATACTACATACGTTCCACATTCCAATTATTAATGGATGTTTCCAGTTGTTCCTCCTCATTTTGAGTCATGCCACATCAGTAAATGGAGGTCCCTGGGGCTTTATTCCATTCCTGTCATTAAGGTTGACTCTACTTTGGGGAAGCAACTCTCCCCCAGTTACCTATTGCCTTCCAACCTAGGGGACTCATTTGCTGGCCCTGTATTTGACAGTGTTTCTCTGCTTTTCATAGGGTCTTCAATGGCTATTTCAGGAGTGAGCTGCCAAGTCCTTTTCCTTTGTCTATCTTAGTCTGGAAGCTCAACTGAAAACTATCCTCTATGGGTGGCCCTGCTGGTATCTGTAATACCATTAGCATAGCTTTCAGCATCACAGCAACATGCGAGCCCCCACACTATGGCAAAGTGACAGACATGTAGGGGGAAGAAACTATGTGGCAAAAAGGAATGAGATTGCCACACCTGCCTTGATTCATTCTCTCACTGCCCCAAACAAGATGGCTTCTGTGTGCAAAGGAAAAGCGAGTAAAGGGTACTGGATAGGCAACTGCAGTATTTGCCACAGAACCTCCTCCATCTCCCTCCCCCAGTTCTGCTTTTCTCCCTGGAGATACCTACCATTGGTAGTTTGGGATTTATCCTTCCAGATGTTTTCATCCCACCTCCATACACATTGTAGCAAATGTGAGGTCATTTTTCTATTCTTGCACTTTATTAGAACACAATTCTCTTCTCTGTGGAAACAAGAATAAATCCTTATTGCTTTAAGCCAGATACTGATTTTAAAAGGGACCTACAATCCAGCTCTGGCCAATGAAGTGTGCAGGAAGGTTAGCTGGAAGATTCTAGAAAAGGCTTCTTTGCTCTTAGGGAAAAAAAAAAAAAAAAAAAAAAGCTGAAAATAGCCTCATATGGTGGCACATGCCTGTAATCCCAGCAACTTGAGAGGCAGAAGCAGGAAGATCATGAGTTCAAGGAGAGAGTCAGGCTGCTCAACTTAACGGACCCTTCCTCAAAATAAAAAGTAAAAATGGGCTTGGGGTGCAGCTCACTGGCAGAGTGCTTGAAAAACTTGCATGGGGCCCTGTATGAGAGAGAGAGAGAGAGAGAGAGAGAGAGAGAGAGAGAGAGAGAGGAAAATAAAAACCAAGCTAACAAAGAACTGCACCTAAAAGGGAAAATCTTTTTCTTCAGCTGGTCACTGAATAGGATGCCTGGAACAGAGCCACCATCTTGCAATTTTGACAGGATCTAGCCAGAGGATGGCAAAGTACAGAAACAAGAAATGCCTGACCCCTATTAATGAGGAAGTCAAGCCACTGAACTAACCAGCTGTGAAGCCAACCCACTTGTAGACTTACATAATATGTCTTCAGCACTGAAAAATATTATCGCAAATATTTCTGTACTAAAGTCAAAATCATTCATCTGATACATAGAGTTTAGTTTGTTTGTTTATTTCATATGAGTCATAGTCATATGCATTAGAATTGAGTTCAGTTGCAAGGAATAAAACTCAGAAGAGCAGTAGTAGAAACAGGATAGAAGTACATTTCTCTCTTATGTAAAGGTAGGGCAGAAGCAGGCAGTCCAAAGCTAGCATGGCATTCCATACTGCCATGGTCCCTTCTGTCTTGGGATTCCACCGTCTTCAGTACAATACTACTCAGGCTACAGCCATCTTATCCACATTCCAGCCAGCAGCAAGTGGTAGGGAGCCAAAAAGTTACAGTCTCTCAGAAGACTTGTACATTATCTCTGTTTCTATATCATTGGCTAGAACTTAATTGCATTGCAATACCTAAATTGTACTGGAGAACCGGTTGTGGTGATTCATACCTAGAATCCTAGCACTTACCAGGCTGAAGCTGGAGGATTGCTGAGTTTGAGGCCAACCTGGGCTATATATCCAAGGCCAGCCTCAGCTACAGAGTGAGACTCTTGTCTAAAAAACAAGAAGAAGAAAAGAAAGAAAGGAGAGAGAGAGAGAGAGAGAGGAGTAGAGAAGGGAAAGGAAGGGAAGGGAAGAGAAGGGAAGGGAAGGGAGGAAAAATTGCACTGAGTCTAGAAAATGTACTTCACTCTGAGTAACCATGTGCCAGCTCAAAGTAGCCAATAAGAACAATAAACAATCTCTGCCACAATATTATATGTATTAGTTATACCTTGCTTTTTTTTACTCAATGTGTCCTGGCTTTCTATTCATGTTAGCAAATATAAACTTACCTTATTATTTTAGGGTTATTTTATCCTTCTTTATCTAGCTTAAGATAGAAATTGGGACCATTTATTTGGGACCATTTATTCTTTTCTTTTCTAAAGTAGACATTTAAAGCTATAAGCTGCCCTCTAAACACTGCTATAGATGCATCCTACAAATTTTGAAATGTTGCATTTTTCATTATCATTCAGTTCAAGATATTATTTATTTCTCCTGTGATTTCTTCTTCTTCCCATGGATTGTTCAGAAGTATATTGTTTAATTTTCAAGTATTTGAGAGTTCTCTACATATCTTTTGTTATCAATTTCTAATTTAATTCTGTTGCAGATTTGAGCCTTGTTTTATAACTCAATATATGATATATCTTGGTGCATGTTCTATGCACACTTGAAAATAATATATATTCTGCTGCTATTGGGCATAATGTACTAAAAATGCCAATTACATCAAAGTGAATAATAATGCTATTCAAGTCTTCTATATACTTGTAATAATATGCCTCCTTGATTTATCAGTACTGAGAAAGGAATGTTGAAATTTTCAACTGTAATTGTGGAGTATCTATTTCTCCTTTCGGTTTGTCAGTTTTTTAACCTTTTTTTTTCGATAGCTACAAGATATTCTGTGGTATTGAGGTACTGTAACATATTTCACTCATTAAAGGACATTAGAGTAGTACAAATAGTTTGCCCTCACTAAAAGTGTGGGCAAAAAGGTAAATATTTTCATACATATAGGAGAAATTATGAGGTTCAAATTTGTTAGTCAAAGGGCATGTACATTTTATATTTTAACAGACATTGCTAAATTGTAATATCTGGATTTTGTTGGTTTTTTTTTTTAATTCAAATAAGTAGTGCCCAGTTCCCAACACCATGACCCACATTAGCTATCACCAATCTTTTTTGCCATTCTCTGGATTATAGGATGAGAAAATGTTGGCAAAGAAAGTGTCTCATTTTTAACTTGGCATTTCCTTAATTATAACAAAGTTGTACAATATTCCTCTCAATGATTGCGACCCTTACCTGCCCAAAACGCCAGTGAAGTTTTGAAATTCTAGCCGGAAGGGCTAGATTAAATTCTTAGCTTAGACTATTCCATTCTTCATTCTCTGCCTAGGTAGGGAAGTGTTCTTATTTCCAATTACCAGAGTTTTAGTTAGAACAGGAAATCTGAAATCAGTCAGATCTGAGTTTGAATCCTTCCTGCTTAGCCACAGTGCTAGCTGTGGGACTTTAAGCAAAGTTTCTGAAACTTTGGATCCTCGGTCTTACAAAGGAAATGACAAGCATTTTTGCACAGGTATTATATGGATTAGAAATTGCATATGAAGACACCCCAAACAGTGCTCAGTACTCGGTAGGTACTAACAATAATTATTTTTAATAGGTACTCATCAAACACTTGCCATGTACAGAATTAAGCCCTTTTCTCTGAGTTTTTCATTAATACTTGCAATAGTAAGAGATGGCACCATTTTACAGATGAGGAAAACTGAGATTCCAAAATGTTACGTACCATTTCTTATCCAAAATCACTAATGAGCAGAGCTAAAGATGAAATCAGAAATGTCTGACTCCAGGGTAGCTAGCTCATTTCACAGGGAGATGAAATGACATATAAAATTAAACGTTGGGTGAGCAGCAGCCAAGTGACCATATAGTACCCCCCTCTTCTTAGTGTGGGTGACCAGCTGGAGAAGAGACTGGAGAGAGTGGAGTGAGGACAGCCACCCAGCAGAAGATTCAAGAGCATGGAAAATATCTCTTTCAGCCAATTTTCCTGAGGAAGCCTGGCTGAGGCTCAGGCTGGGAATGGAAAGTGTGCAGGGAGGAGGCACAGCCTTGTCCATCCGGAGAAACTGTTTGCAAAGTCCTGCTGGGAGAAGCAAGGGGGAGAGACCTGCTGGGCTTGGTTGGGTGGGGGCAGACAGAGCAAGGAGGCCAAGGATCTGGCGTCAGCCCAGGCCCTGTTCTCCTGGGAGAAGAGCAGGCATCCCAGGCCCCCTGCTTCCTCCCTATGCTCCCTGTCTCTGCCAGTTCCCGCTGGACCCTGCCCACTTGTCTGGGCATCAGGCACTCATGGAACTGAGAGGCTGGCAAACCTGGCTCTCTGGGGATGTGCACAGCTGACTCAGGGAGGGTGCGGCAACCAGGGAAAAGGATGGATTCAGCTCTTAGAAATCTCAACCAGGGCTAGCTCTGAGCTTGAGTGTCATCAGCCACACAGGATGCAGCCTGATCTCTTTGGCATCAATGTGGCCCCTCTGCCCAGAAAACCTCCCCTTGCTACTCACAGCACCCATAAAGTCCACCATTATAGGCATAAGCAAGGCTAGCGTTTCATGAGTCCTAAGCAAGCCTAAGCTACATAGTGAGACTCTGTCTCAAAAAAAATTTTTTTATTAGATAGATATTTAGACACAGTCCTGATAGTTGTTAATAACTCTGTCCTGAGTGCCCTCTGAGTAGCGCCCCCCGCCCAGGAAATAATGGACGGATCTGGACTCTCTTCTGGGACCACCCCTCCTCCCCAGGCCTCTTCACAGCTGCAAAAGGCCTGCAGCAGGGCCATCCAGGGCTGTGCAGGTCTTCAGGGAATGACAGTCAGAACACTTGTTGACACTCCTCACATCACTCTTGGAAACAACCCTTTGACTTACAATTTGTTTCCTGTTTAAAGGCAAATGATAGAAATTTAGGAGAAAAGAGACCTCATTCAATCTTTTAACTTTTCAGATGAGGAAACTAAGGCCCAGAGGGAAGCAAAGACCTGCCCAAGGTCACACAGCCTGTTGGTAAAAGACAAGGCATGAGAACAAGGGTCCCTGACTTCTGACACTGCCCTTGGGATTCCATGCACCTGGCCCCACAAACACTGAACTTGGGCAGATGACAGCAGGAAGTGCAGGAGAAGATTCTGTCTCAAGGCAGAGCTGATAACCAATCACTAGTCTCTTGTACCTGGTAGCTGTAGCCATAGCAACAGTCTCCTTGGTCACTATCTCAAAGAGATAGTTGCTGTGGCAACCACCACCCAGATCCATCCACTTCCTGACACCCAAGAGCCTTAAGATAAACTCAGAAGCAAATCTGTTCCATAGCATTGACCCAGATGAGAGCTCCAAATAGGATACTCGCCAGCCATTACCTGCCTTGCTGAAGCCACGCTTCCTTAGTCCCTAGCCCGAGGCTCTCACAACTGTCCACCCTCCCAAGGCTGACACCCAGACTCCCTATCTCGCTATCTGCCTGCCTGGGGCCTCCCACATTCCTCCAGGCCTCAGTCAAGATCTCCTTCCCACGGCATCTCACCCCTTGCTGCCTGTCGGCCAGCTCACCCTCCTGGGAACAGACTGACAGGGGCTTATCAGAGGGCTCATCCCAGGGGTTCTCAACATTCGCTAGGGCTCCCTAAACACCAAGAGGCCTTCAATATCCTTTGCCCTCCAACGGAAATGACTTCCAGTGGTGGAAATTCAGACACTAGGCTCAGAATGGAGGAGCTGTTTTGAGTGGTCAGGCCCCAAACACTGAGTAATGCCAGACAGAGCTGCTATTTTGTTGTAGAAAGAGCTCTGGGCTTGGAGGCCAGAGGCCTCCATCCTATGCCACTCTGTGTCTGATCCCCTGTTTGGCTTTTATCAAGCCCCTTCTCCCTGGGACTCTATCTCCCCACTGGAAAGCTGGGGATAAGGATTTTGTTCTATACCATACATCCATGATGAGGCCATGATGGTTCTTTATTGTTACTAAACAAGGGCTGACCACATCTTAAAGAACTTCCTGGAATCTCCTCTTAGAATAATAGAGCCCTATATGGTGGCCTATCTAGCACTTGGGAGGCTGAGGCATGAGAATCAAGAGTTTGAGGCGAGCAGGAGGATCACAGGGTTGAATCAGCCTGGGCTGTATAATGTGACCCTGCCTCAAAAACAAAACAAGATAGAAAAAAAACAACCAGGCTGGTTGCAATGACTCATACCTATAATCCCAGCAACTCAACAGAGCAGGAGGATTGCAAGTTCAAGACCAGAGGCAGTCCGTATAATTTAGAAAGACCCTGATTCAAAATAAAAGAGTGAAAAATGGGCTGGGAGTGCACCTCAGTGGTAGAACACTTGTGAGGCATGTGTGAGGCCTGGGTTCAATCCCCTAGTACTGCAAAAACAAACAAACAAACAAAGAAAAACACAAAGAAATAGCAGAGTGCTTAAAAGGGAAGTAGGAAACCGAAAGGGTCAATTACAGTCCCATGAGTGAGGACATTGCCCTGTGAAACTCAGGGCCTCACCAAAAGATCTGAAGCAGTTTCCTTCCAGGTGTGTTCTGGCAATTCCACAGTATGGGATATGGCTGTGCACAATTAGGGATGGTCCTGGTACAAAAGAGACCACGGTACCCTCTGAGAAATCGTTCACTCATCTCTTCATTCAATGAACATCTTTTTTTTTTTTTTTTTTTGAGATTCAAATGGATTTCTTCAATGAACATCTATCAAACACAGCCCAAATTTTGTGACCTTGAATTACTTAGCCTCTCTGTATTTCTTTTTTTTTTTCTTTTCCGGTACTGGGGATTGAACCCAGGGCCTTGCACTTGCATATTTTGCAAGTGCTGGACCACTGAGTTGCACCCCCAGATCATTTTTTTACTTTTTGAGACAGTCTTGCTAAATTATGCAGACTGCCTCTGGTTTCAAACTTGCAATCCTCCTGCCTCCACCTCCCAAGTTGCTGGGGTTATAGGCGTGGGCCACCATGCCCAGCTCGCCTCTCTGTATTTCACTGTCATGTGTAAAATAAGGACAATGAAGGGATGAAGAGACTTGCCTCATAGGGTAGTGTAAGAATCAAGTGAGTCAGCTCATATACATTAAGCGCAGCACATGGGAGCGAAGTCACTGTTCTAAGAACGGGCGTTATGCTTATGGTGATCATTGAATATCTGCTATACACCTGGCACCCTCTTAGACAATAGATGCGTAGTGCAGACATGCCTTGCATAATTCTCATCCTCAAAGAGCTTACAGTCTACAGGGAAACAAACCAAAAAAAAAGAATTCTTAAAAACAGAAATAATAAAACTAATAACAAATTACAAAGTTGTTGCATCAGATGTTATAACCCCTAAACTCAGGAGTGCAGGAAATATTCAGTTCTTTATTTTCATGGAGCCAAATTAAATTCTACTCCAACCCTCATTGTTCTGGGCTGGAGGCTACTCTCTACCAGAGGACATGGAAAGAAACCAGGGACTCTCCTTAGCGCTGGACCACTGGAGGCCTCTAACCACAGTTCCGGAGCCCTCAACAGCCCCTGCTTCCAAGCCAAGCAAAGGGCCTGGGAGCCTGTCTGAAGTCTGGGGTCACCAGGCTTGGGTCCCACCCCCTCAGACCACCATCTGTCTATACCCACGATCTGGCCACCTTTGGGGCAGAGGAGTTCCCAATCTGGACTCTACCAACCTTCCTTCCTGTCATAGGCTCAGATTGCTCATTTCTCCTGCCCTGTTCTTGCCCTCTAAAGCAATGAACACTCTCTCTATACCAAAGTCTCCAGGGACTTTGCAAGTATCAAAAACAAACAAGCAAACAAAATGATACTTGGTGCCCTGGGAGCACAGCTCAGCTCACCAAATTGCCGTCAGGCAGTATAGCCAAGTGGTTAGGATCCTGGATTCTAGAGCTTTGCTCCCTGGCTTCAAGTTCTGGTGCTATGGTTTGTTGTCTGTGAATCTTCAGGCAAATCACATAACTTTTCTGTATGTTTCCTTAACCACAAAAAAAAATTTGTTCTGATAAGTATGACAACTTCACATGAGAAAGGGTTTAGGACTCTGCCTGACTTTAGTAGGTACAAGACAATGCAGGGCCAAAATTGCCAGATCACCCCAATGTTCAGGGGAAGCCAAACATTCACACTTTTATTCTGAAATTGCTGGACAACCTGGCCAGGGTAGCACTAGCAGGCTCTGCTGAGGAGCATGAAATGACCCACAAGCAACGGAGAGTGGCTGAAGGGCCACCAGCCCAGTGTGCTGCAGAAGGAACTCTAGGAGAATTAGGAAGCCACTGAAATAGTCCAGGAGAGGTGATGTGGCTTGGATTGGCCAGCAGCCTTGGACATGAGCAGGCCCAGGTTTCTCAGGGTGGACTCCACCTCAAAGTCGAAGGTTGAATTTGAGTCTTAGAGCAGGTCTGTTGCATCTCCAAAAGTCTAGCCATGGTCTCCCCATAGCTGGTGTTGCTGGGCCCAGTTTAACACCCTCTGTTATCTGGCCTAGGCTGCCCTCTGCTGGCAAGAGCGGGCACTGAACAAGAGGAATCGCTGGCTCTGGGAGAAACAGAACTGCAGACAGAGGAACACCAAGATGGTTGCACCCCTCTCATCTTCACCTTGTTATCCTGTCATCTGGTAGGTCAATTCAGAAACTCCATACTTGACCAGGCAGCATGGCACAGGCCAGTAACCCCAGCACCAGGATGGCAAAGCAGGATGGACAGCACAAGGCCAGCCTAGACTACGTAGCAAGACTCCACCTCAAAAATAATGATAATAATCAACTAGGCCCCAAGGAGCATGCCTGTAATCCAAGCAACTCCAGAGGCTGAGGCAGAAGGATCCTTAGTTCAAGGCCAGAGGCAACCTGTGCAACTTAGCAAGACTTTGTCTCAAAATAAAAAAGGGGGATGAGGGGACAGCTCACTGGTAGAACACTTGCCCAGCACGGGTAAGACCATAGGTTCAAATCCCCTAGTACTGCAATAATAGTACTAATGGTAGTAATAGTAAAATAATATTTTGGCAATACTGGAAGCCTGAACTCAGAGCTTCACGCATACTTTATAAGTGTTCTACCACTGAGCTACACCCCCAGCCCACTTTTTACTTTTCATTTTGAGACAGGGCCTCACTAAATTACTCAGGCTGCCTCTGCCCTCAAACTCTCAATCCTCCTGCCTCTCCCTCCTAAATTGTTGGGATTAAAGGCATGAGCCCCCACACTCAGCTTCATAATAAAATTTTAAAAAGAAAAAAGAAAAGAGAAAAACCCAAGACTCTGTCTTCACACTTTCTGCTCCCTCCTATCCCATTCAAGAGTCATTTTCATTCTACTTCCTAAACAGAATCCTAACTCAGAAATTTCCTGTCTGTATCTTAATCACAGTGGGGCTGGGATTTAGCTCAGTTGGTAAGTGCCACTCTGCAGTCTCTGAGGTCCCAGGTTTTATTCCCAGCACCTCAAAAATGGGAGAAGGACCTGGCAATCCATTCCCGAGGCAATCCCAAAACAATCAACCATTGAAAACCCTATGAGGGTCACTATGAGTCAGATACAACTCAATGGCACCTAACAACAACAACAACATCTTAATCGCATCCCTTTGGTCTCCACTGGCCTCACCACTTCCTCTTTCATCTATTTGTTCACTAGTGCTCTTGTCCTGGTCAATCATTTCCCACTCAGCAGCCAGAGCACTCACGGTAGCCTCTGATCTCCAAATCCTTTCTCCTCCACGTGTAGCTCCTCATGCCCCTCAGTGTCAGTGGAGATGGGAAATTCCTGATGTGCACACAGCCCCACCTAGCAGGGCACTGTGCTCCTTAAAAACCGTACTAGAGATGGGAGCACCAGAGTGCTCAAGTCAGGGCCCCACAAACAAGGCACTTTGCCACCTCACTGCTGGGAATGGTCTCAACCTCAGGACATCTCTCTGCCTCCTTTTTTTCTTACATCTGCCCCCTTTTCAGTCTCCTCATTCTCTCCTTCCCATGAATTCCTGTTCTTTTCTAATTCAGAGCAAATTTTCCATTTTAGCCCTGCGAGCCAGGGCACTCAAGGTCTCACTTCCCCTCAAGCAAAGCATCAAAGTCCCTTCCCATATGTATACCCTAGGAAAACTACCAATGCCAAGACAAGAACACTTTCACCCCAGTATGAGTGTGTAGGGAGAAATTGGGAGGAAATTGGCAAAAACCCCAAAACTGGGAAAATGGCTTTTGAAGATCTGGTTTGTAAATTAGAAATCTAGGGAAAGTGAAAGTAATGTGATTGGACACTTTTCCAAAACCCTTCATAAATCCCCCAAACCTGATAGGACAATTAGCAAACAAAGGACTCGACACCGATTGGCTCCAAGCCATCTATATAAGGAACTGCATTGTTGCAGCTCTCTCTCTACCCAACCACCGAAGAAGAACTCTCTCTCTGGATTGGACCAGCAACACGGAAGCATCTTTCCTTGTGACCACCAAGACCAGGACAACTACATGGCACTCTCAAGGAGGAGAACTACAATCAAGGTGAGGATAGTCTCTTTGCCCAGAGCCTAGGGACAGAAGCTGAGGACAGTTTCCGGTCCCAGCCCCGGAGGCAGAAGAACTGCCTCTGCCCCTGAGGCAGCAATAGAGCTGCAGCACTTAGGCTGCTAACACTTTGTGTGTAACACTTTGGGTTCCTCTCTGCCTTTGTAAGGGCAGAGAGACAATAAAGAGCTGCTTGTCCCCAAAGGGAAAACATCCTGAGGCTTTTCCTTTCTCCCCTCTCGTGGCATTCCCAAGAGCCGCTGGAGTCTGCACCCCTACCCAAGGGTCCCGAGTGACTTGTGTTTAGCAGGGCCACACCACCCATTCAAACATCTGGGATGGGCAGGAAAGTGAGTGCCTCACATGCGTGAGATTAACAGTCTGTGATTAACATCATTCTAGCCTCTTATGGCTCCTCCTGAGATTGTGAAAATCCTCCTCGACCTCAGACTCAGCCCTGTGAGCCTTGCTCACCCCTGAGGCCTTAGAGCTGGACACCCTGGACATTCCTTCACTACCCTGAGCGAAGGAGGCTCATTACCCTGGGAGCTTCCAGGTCCTTGAGATAAATCACAACATGTCAACTCAGTTCATGGGGTCTGCCATTTGTAGCCCACAGGTTTGCCACGAAACTGAAGACCATACTCAGATAAAAGCAGAGAGGACATGCAAAGAGAAGATTCTGGCAGCACAGACTCCTTATCCCCTAGAAGTTCTACACACACACACACACACACACACACACACACACACACACACACACACAGCAAGAAAATCTGGTCATGTCCCCTGATAGGCCTGTATGAGAATATCATTAGGATTGAAGAACAGAAAACAACTATTTAGGCACATGTGCACATAAGCAGTTGTAGTCTCTAAAAAATATTTTTCCAAAGGAGGATTCCAGCCCAGAAAGGAGGATTTCTGCCTGAGGACAGAGAAAGTCCCCCCCCCTTCTTTTATCTTACAACACTTCTGTGATTCTGCTAGCCCCACCCTCCTGAAAATGGAGTGGTGCAGGGCTGTGGGGTGAAAAAAAACGTTAGGTCAAGGAAACAATATATTCATCCATCTGTATATAAATATTTCTTGGGCACATACATTTAACCACCCTGTAGACTTGGCAGATAAGAACAGCAAACATTTAAACAGAGTTTTACTACTTTCCAGCCCATTCCTTCACAAGAGAAGAATGGGATAGGAGGGAGCAGAAAGTGTGAAGACAGAGTCTTGGGTTTCCTGTCACCTGGGCTCTTAATGGCTGATCTATCTGCAGTCCCACCTGCAGGCCTACTTTCTAAGACAATCAAGTGAAACATCCCTAAGGTAGAAGCAGACTGCCTAGAAATAAAGAGCTCTCTTCTGTCTGCATTTTTTAGGCTCCCTGGTGAGGCCAATGCAGCTGGCCTGGTGATCTCACCTACAGCCACAAGGGGAGGCCACAATACCATTGTCACACAGAAGAGTCTACATTGATGCAATAATATTATCATGTAATATACAATCCATATTCCTATTCCCCTACTTCTCTGAAATTTTCTTCATAGCAATTTTTTAAATGTTTTGGTCCAGGATCCAATCAAGGATCATCCATTTGTTTTTCATTTCTTTTCAGTTTTCTTTCATCTAGAATAATCTCCTTTTTTTTTTTTTTTTTTTTTTTTTTTTTTTTTTTTTTTTTTTTTTTTTTTTTTTTTTTTTTTTTTTTTTTTTTTTTTTTTTTTTTTTTTTTTTTTTTTTTTTTGTTGATTTGTTTGTTTGGGGTTAGCTTTTTGGTTAGTATTGGTTTTGTCTGTCTTTCATGGCACTAACTTCTTTTAAGTTCTGGCTCATCATCTTGTAAAATATTCCACAATCTGGATTTATCTGACTTTTCTTCTTTCATCATGAGTAGTTGCAGATTAAACTCTTTTTGGCATGTTTGGCACAACACAGGTGATGTGTCTTCCACATCAAACCGCATCTCGTCATTTTGTCTCATTATTGGTGATGCTAAGTTTGATCACTTGGTTAAGGGAGTATCTACCAGATCACTCCATTGTAAGAAAACCTTTTCATTTTGAAATTAGCAAGTCATCTATGGGGAAATGCCATAAGCCTATGTGAATATCCTACTCCTCTACAACTTCCCTCCTAATGGTTTTAGCATCCACTGATGCCTAGTATTGTAGGAACTACGTAAATATCTAATAATGCACTAAAGTGTGTATATATATGTGTGTGAATGTATATGCGGGAAAAAATGGAAAGTTTTGAGATCCATTTATTGTGACTAAGCACAATAATATGTAGGAAATGGGGTGGGGGGCCATCTTTCTTTAGAACAAACATTTGGTAATTTATCCCAGACTCTAATCAGGCTCCTTTTTTAAAAAACAAGGTGTTACTATGTAGCCCAGCCTGGGCTCTAACTTGCAATCTTCCTGCCTCAGCATCCCGAGTTCTGGGATTGCAGGCATGTGTTACCATGCCTAGCTCAAGCTTCATTCTTCACTTGAGCTCAAATCTCATTCAAGAAAGGAGACTTTCCCTTAAAATACCCATTCTCTGACTGCCTCAGCCCTGTCTTCAAGGAATACCAAGACAGAACTTCTCCAAGCCAGATATCCAACCCTCCACACAGGAGCTTTGATGAGAGCTTTCTGAACTTGGGTCAGCCCAGGGATTCCCTGGCTGATGTTCACAGTCTTCTCTCCTGGAGAGTAAAAGGAGATGCCATATCTTCCCTATGCCAAACAAAATCCAGGGCTCAGCCCAGAAGGAAGCAGAAGTGTCTCAATTTTCCAATCCTGTGCTCCCCAATGAAGAGACTCTGAGCCATGAGGCCTGGCTCCTGGGAAGATTCTGTGGCTTGAGTTATTGATGGATGAATTCATGAGACACATTTCCTTCACACATCCACTCGAGCCATGTCCCATTTATTGAAAAACACAGCCTGAAACTACACCATCTGGCCCAGAACTATATTACTTTCTCCAAACTCCTTAGCCTTCTGTATAGCTGGAACATTGGAAAGAGCAGAGGCTGTGAAGGCCTACAGACCTGATTTCAAGGCTCCGATCTTCCACTGTTGCCTTTGAGGGCTAGGCCAACAATTTTACCTCTCTGGGGCTCAGTTTTCTCACCTGCAAAATGGGACCAATTGTCCCTTACAGATGTTACTGCATAAAGTTACTAGTACAGTGCCTGACATGTACTACCTTCCAAGTCATGACTAGGCCACGTGATTTTATACTACCTGTACTTTTTATCATCTTATTGCCTCAACTTATTGCTTCTCAGTTCTAAATTCACTCTTCTTGGATGCTCTGGAATAATAGAGCTGAACTCTGTAAATATTCCCTTGCCGGCTGATACGTGTTAAGTCTTTCCAATTTACCCATCACATGCTTCCATTGCAGGCCTTAACAAGGGCTTTAGTAGTATAGGCAGTTGTTGTTGTTAGGTGCCATCAAGTTGAGTCCAACTCATAGTGACTCTATGTACAGAAGATCAAAACACTTCCCAATTCTGTGCCACTCACACAATCTTATTTATGTTTAAGCCCATTGTTGTAAACACTATGTCAATCCATCTGGTGGAGGGTTTTCCTTATTTTCACTAACCTGCCACTCTCCCAAACATGATGTCTTTCTCCAGGGGTTGGTCTCTCCTGACTACATGTCTGAAATATGTAAGATGTAGTCTAGCCATTCTTCCTTCCAAGGAGCACTCTGGTTGCACTTTTTCTACAACAGATCTATTGGTTCTTTTGCCAGTCCATGGTATACTCGACAGGCATCTCCAGCACCATACTTCAAAGGCATCAATTCTTTTCCTGTCTCCCTTGCTCAATGTCCAGCTTTCACAACCATATGACGCAACTGAAAATACCATGACATGAGTCAGGCACACCTTTGTCTTCAATGTGATATCTTTACTTTTCAATACTCTAAAAAAATCTTTTGCCACAGCTTTTCCTAGAGCAATGCACCTTTTGATTTCTTGACTGCTGCTTCCACAGGTGTTGATTATAGAGCCAAGAAAAGCAAAATCTTGGACAACCTCAATCTTTTCTCCATTTATTGTGAAGTTGCATACTGACACAGTTGTAAGGGTTTCTGTTTTGTTGATGTTTAGTCATAACCTATACTGAAGGCTATGATCTTTGATCTTCATCATAAATGTTTTAAATCCTCTTCACTTTCAGCAAGCAGAGTTGTGTCATCTGCATAACACAGGTTGTTAATGAGTCTTCCTCCAATCCTGATGCCGCATTCTTCCTCATAAATCCAGCTTCTCGGATTATTTGCTCAGCATATAAATTGAGGAGAGATGGTGAAAGCATACAGTCTTGATGCACACCTTTCTCAACTTTAAACTAGGCAGTGTTTGTATTGTTAGTCCTTCTCTGCTATTCATAGGGTTTTCAATGGCTGATTGTTTTTTGAGAGTGGATTGCCAGGTCCTTCTCCCAAGCCTACAGCTCTATTTGAACAACTGCCTCCTGGTTCACGTACAGATTCCTCATGAGTACAATTAGGTGCTCTGGTATTTCCATTTTCTGAAGTGTTATTCATAATTTGTTACGATCCACACAGTCAAATGCCTTTGCATAGTCAATATAACATAGATAGGCAAGAACCTAAAAAGAGAGGTAGTCTTGCTTGTCATATACTCTTCTGTACTGTTGAATTTTTCCTGTGTGCATATTTTAAGCTTTCTATTTTTAAAAACCAATACTAAAAATAGCCTAAATAAAGTAGGTCCTTCCAATGGTGGTAAGAGCCATGGAGCTTTATAAACTGTACAGTGTTTCAGACTCATAAGAGATTATTATTGTCTGGCACATAGGAAGCACTTAATACATTTGCAAACCACAGACACTCCCTGCACCATTTTCTTTTCCTCTAAATTATTTATCTGCATTAACACACTATGTAACACATAATTAACCATACAGTGACGTCTTTATATTTTAAAGATGTTATATTTTCGACTTTGTATTTTCTTTCATTCATTTTATTGTCTTCCCAACCTCCCTCACTCCGCACTAAAATGCAAGCCTCACGAGGACGAAATTTTGCCTGAATTGTTCACACCAGTGTCCTCAGACCCTAGGAGAGTGCCTGGTGTATAATGAGACACCCAATAAACATTTAAGGAGCAAATAATTCATGATGGGTGCATCCATAAATAATAAACAGGTTCTTAGCTACAGGGTGAGGAGTCATGGCGAATAAAACAGCCTGGGATTGAAGAAACCGACTGGGATTAGCGAATTGGTCCTCAGTCCTGCCTCGCGTGTATGCCATCCACACTGGTCCAGGGCTCCTTTCCAGACAGCCCGCAGGTTGCTTAGTAACCGCCCGCCCCGCCCATGGCCGCCGCTAGAGGGCAAGCGGGCAGGGAGACGTGAACGCGCGCGCGTGCGTGTGCGCGGGGCGCAGAAGCGAGGCTGGGACGTCACTTCCTGTTTCTTTAGGGGAACGTGGCTTTCCCCGCGGTGTCTGCGCCTCTGTCTGTCTCTGTGCTGCCGCGGCCGTAGCTGAAGTCGGAGCTCGAGCGCAGTCTTGCCATGGACTCGGCCCTCAGCGACCCTCACAACGGCAGCGCCGAGGCAGGCGGCGCAGCCAACGGCACGACGCGGCCACCTTCCACTCCCGAGGGCATCGCTCTGGCCTACGGCAGCCTCCTGCTCATGGCGCTGCTGCCCATCTTCTTTGGCGCTCTGCGCTCGGTGCGCTGCGCCCGCGGCAAGGTAGGCTGAGCGGCGAAACAGGGCACTTTCCGCCCCCGCCACATGGCTGACACAGACCCTTCCCAGCCTTGGTCGCCGTTCCCCCCACCCTGGGCCCCCAGGTTCCGGGGCTGGCCTTTGGTATCCAAGAGTCTGGGCACTGACTCCCGAACTGAGTACTGACACCTTCCTCAGGTCGGGACTGGTTTCTGCTCCCACTAGGATGCTCACATCCCGCTCTACACCGTGCCGCAGCTAGGAACACTGTCAACCGACCCTCACACTGTGGCTCGGGCAGAGATTCCTCCGAACCTACTGGGCCCAGCCAGACCAGCCCTACCTTTTGGGGCGGCTGGTCGCCAGCAAGGTATACTCCTGCCTGGCGACAGTGACCTTCACCTCAAGCTGTGGTTGAACCCCAGTCTGTACCTGATGGGTAGGGTCCTGAGACCTGTCATCCCTCTTTTGGGAGCTGTGCCTGGCCCCACCCAGGGCTAATTCTAACGTGCAGACCCGTCCCTAGCTCTGACTCTGTCTCCCTGGAATCACGACACCTTGTGTACTCACCTAGAACTCCCAGATCAGGCTTTTGCCCTCGCCTCGAAAACACAGCCCAGGAATATAGCCCCATCCCAGCCTCCTGTCTTTTGTTTCACTTTCTGAAACCAGTTGCAGTTAAGGCAGCTCCTCAGAATATGGCACCTTGGTGCCTCCACTGTTTAACCAGGCCTTCTTTTGTTGGTTTCTTCTCACTTAACTACCACTCAGCCTTGGGCCTGTCCTAGCCAAAGCCCAGACTCTGTTCCTGTCCCCTGATACTGTTCCCATCCCAGTCCCTAACCCTACCTCAAAGTAACCTTTCTCTCCATTCCCCTAAGACAGTCCCTCTGCCAAATTGGATGTACCACTCAGCAACTGAGCCACTGTTGGCCTCGGTTGTGAGACTGGGCAATACCCCATCCTTGGCCTTCCTTGACATCTTTCCCATTGGATACTTAAGAGGACTCTAGCTCCGGATGCGGTGGCACATGTCTGTAATCCCAGCGACTGAAGAGGCTGAGGCAAGAGGATCACAGGTTGGAGGCCAGAGGCAGCCTGCGTAACTCAGCAAGGCCCTGTCTCAAAGTAAAAAGGGGCTAGGGGTGCAGCTCAGTAACAGAGTGCTTGTAAAGCATGTGTGAGGCCCTGGATTCAACTCTGAAGTACCACAAAAAAAAAAAAAAAAAAAAAAGAACCAGTATCTTCCATTTTCTGCCTACCTCTCTTACACCTACTTAACCCCCACTGCCCTATATTAAGCCCTCTCTAGCCCATTGGGGGCTGGGATTTAGCTCAGTTGGTAGAGTGCTGCACTGCAATCTCTGAGGTCCCGAGTTCAATTTCCAGCACCGCAAAAATGGGAGAAGGACCTGGCAATCCACTCCCAAGGCAATCCCAAAAACAGTCAGCCATTGAAAACCCTATGAGGGTCGCTGTGAGTTGGACACAACTCAACGGCACCTAACAACAACAACAACTAGCCCATTGAACCAATGGCTTCTCACTCCCTGGTGCCCTCTTCTCCTCAGCCTCTAATGTGCAGCTCCCTGCTGCTCCTCCCCTACTAGACCTGAAGGTGGACCCAAGCAGAAGCTGTCTTACCCAGAGCAAGCAGGCCCACAAAGCAGCTGCCACTTATGAAACTGCTCCAGCTCAGGTTCTTAAGATACTACCCAACTTCAGCAGTGGCGGGAGGCTGCCACCTTTCCTCCTGAGAGCTGAGAACCTGTTGCCGGCTGTCTCTGTGGTTACACGCAAGGGAGAACAGGCTGGCAGAGCTTCAGCAAGAAGCCTTTCCTCACTTTTCCCATTTTTCTTTCTCTTCTACCTCTTGTAAGCAAAGTTTAGGTGGCCTTAGCCTCTTATTCCCGGCAGACACTTGATGCCAAGACAAGTCCTGAAATAGATGAGAACAAAGGAGTCTGGGCAGCTTGATCTGAGTGGCTCCCAGACTGAGTAATTCCTCTTTGCACCTGCACATGGATCATCTCTTCAGAAAGTACCTTGCAGGCATCAGTGTTTCCTGAACTTCTGCAGTTTTCTAGGGTGGGAGATGCCACAAAGCTGTCACAGCCCTGTCACCAAGGAGTTCAGGAGTACAGATAAGGCAAAAATAACTACATCTGTCATTGAAATGCAGGCAGCACTGCAGCGTGTGTGGAGAAGGGCTGACCAGGGCAGGGAGCCTTTGTGCTGGAGGGAGGTTTGAGCCTGGAATGGAGATGGAATTCCAGCCAGGAGAGGTCATTCCAAACAGAGAAAACCAGGAAAGCAAGAGGTGCCAAGGCAGGGAGGTGCAAAAGCAGGAAGGCACATGGCAGTTCCGGAAGCAGCAGATGATCTGGTGTGGCTAGAGCGGAGAGTGTGGATAGAAGGGAGCTTCAGCCGCTCATTACCTCCCCTAAGCATGTCCCACAGGACAGCAGGGTTGGAAGACTCTGATACTACAACAGGAACTGACCATTCATTGGGGGCTTCCTGCCACCACCAATGACCAGGATGCTCTCAAACTTATGGAACCATTACCTCTCTGATGCGCACAGCATCTGACTGTGGCAGGCAGAGCTAGTTTTATTATCTCTGTTTCACAGAGAAAGAAACTGAGGGTCAAAGAATGACTTCTGAAGACTGCATTGCCTTTTAGGCACAGAACCATGTGTGTCTATACCTAGATTAGGGCACTGTCCCTCGTACAGGTGCCTCTAAAGACTCACACAAACAGCATCTTGATCTGGGGAAAAGACAGGCCACACTGGGTGCAGTGGTGCATGCCTGTAATCCCAGCAACTTGGGAGGCTGAGGCAGGAGGATCTCAAGTTCAAGACCAGAAGCAGTCTGTGTAATTTAACAAGACCCTGTCTCAAAAAAAAGTTTAAAAAGTAGCCAGGCATGGTGGTGCACGCCTGTAATCCCAGCGGCTCAGGAGGTGGAACCAGGAGGATCACAAGTTCAAGACCAGAGGCAGTCTGCGTAACTTAGTGAGACCCTGTCTCAGAAAAGTTTAAAAAAAAAATGAGCTGAGGGTGTACTTCAGTGGTCCAGCACTTGCAGAGCATGCAAGTGCGAGGCCCTGGGTTCAACCCCCAGTACTGCAAAAAAAGGGGGGGGGGGTGCTGAGGGTGCAGCTCAGTGGTACAGCACTTGCAGAGCATGCAAGCACAAGGCCCTGGGTTCAACCCCCAATGCCACCAAAAAGAGAGAGAGAGAGAGACAGGCCAAACCACCCCCTTGTCTACCCGGAGCCATTTCCTTGGTCATTTGGTAAAAACAAAAGCTAGTTTGAGGGCCCAAAATTCTGGATTCCCATTGGTGTTAGATACCAAGGCTGACTGAAAGAGGGTATGTAAGGACACAATTCCCCTGGGGTCAATGTCCACTACAAGTAGGGCATATTATGAAATCCTGGGAGAATGTGGAGCGTGCAGGTGTGTTGACAAGAAGCAGCCTGGGAAGGGTGCCCTCTACCCTGTCAGGCAGGGGCCTCTGTGCCCAGGAGGGAGGAAATCCCACCCAAGCAGTAGCTGCACATCAGATTGGTTCGCCAGCCCTTGGCATGTAGCACAGAGCCCCTCAGCCAACAGGACTGGACATCTGCTGTTGGCCAGTTGCCAGAAGTGCTGGGATGAGATGCAGACAGGTGACCCGCCAAGTAGACTAAGTTCTGCTTTGCCTCCTGGAGGAGGCAGCAGGTATTTTTGCAAGGATGAGTGAGAGCTCAACAGGCAGAAGAGGAAAGGGGCCAGTGAAAAGTGTGACGAGAACCCAGGAGAGGGACTCAGATGCCATAACAAGATGCTCAGGGTGCCTGCCGCCTTTTTGAGAAAAAAAAATCCTGAAGGCAATGCAATGCTTAGTAGTAAGAGTGCTGCACATGGGAAAAATTCATGCCATGCTGAAGTGTAAGAGAAAAGCCTCCTTAGTACTACGCCTTGGAAGTTACCCACTTAGCTACTTGGTGTGAATTTTCCAGAACTTTTATTCTTCTTGGTGCTGGTGACTGAAACCAGGACTCACACATGCCAAGCACACACTCTACAACAGAGCTGATCCCCAGCCCACCTTCCAGAACTTTTTCCATGTATATATAACCATATATGTGCTTGCGTATATACACTTCTTGTCGTTAAGTGCCTTCAAGTTGCGTCCAACTCATAACAACCCTCATAGGGTTTCCAATGCATATATATACATGTTGTTGTTGTTAGGTGCCATAGAGTTGGGTCTAGTATATATACATAGGTTTTATTTTTATGAAAATGAGATTATCCAGTACATATTGCTGTGTACCTTGATTTTTTTAACAGTATATATTAGTCATTTTTCTATATTAGATCTAGCTCATCCTTTTATGGCAAAGAGGGTAGGTAATGCATGTCCTTGGTACAGAATTCACAAGGTACACAGGAGGGCACAATGAAAGTTTCCTCCCGTGCCAGCTGCCCAGTCTTCTCCAGAGGCACCTCTTGCCACCTGTCACTTAGCTATCCATCCATGGCAGTTCCGTGTCTTTCCAAATAAATAAGCATTTTCTTTCCCCTTTTTTATTATATACCTATTATCTTTCGTTATTTATACATTTTTTGCTGCACCTTGCTTTTTCCTCCAGATATATGTTGATGATCAGTCACATCAGTACATATGATATGGTCATGTTCGTTAACACTGTGTAGTATTCCACCACAACCCACAGTTTAGAGCACTGGTTCTCAGAGCCTAGTGCTGGACCTGCAGCGTCAGCAACACCTAGGAACTTGTGAGAAATGCAGATTCAGAATCAGAAACTCAAGATGGGCCCAGCAGCATGGGTTTAACAAGTCCTCCTGGTGATTCTGATACACACTCAAGTTTGAGAGCTGTTCTTTTAGAGGCCTCTGTGGTCATTTAGGTCATTTCAGTCCTTGGCTGTTACAAACCATGCTGAAATAGGTATTCTTATATCTTTATTAGTTCATATGTGTTTATGTATTTGTAAGGTAAATTTCTTGAAATCAATTTGCTGGGCCAACAGCTATTTGCCTTTTGTACTCAAGTTTTTATGAAAGGTTCCACCACAGAGGTATTGGTTTATTCTGCCACAAGCAATGCCCTGGCTGCATAGTAGTCCATTCTGGAAGTTTCTAACAAGCAAGTGTAAGCTTTAGAGAAAGCTCTTGGCCAGCTAGGTGATAGAGGATGGGGAGAGGTAAGAAGGCTGGTGCAGTTGTGAAAATAGCCATGGGGGCCAAGAGCAGGGGTGAGTTCAGGAAATATTCAGGAGGCAGACTTGTGACAAGATGAGTGGATGTAGGGTAAGTGGAGGAGACGCTGGGGTCTCCAGCTGGAGTGATGGCAACTGAATGGCCAGGAATTCCAGATCGTTTCTGGGGCACGGCCTGGAAGCAGTATTCCCAGAGCTCCAGCCTTGCCAATGTCTTAAAGCCAGACATCTGTCTTCCTTCACTGTTTTTGCTTCTGCCATAATAAACAAACATCCAGAAGGTCGCTAGAAGCTAAATTTGTTTCTGCCATTTGTGTCAACTTTTTCCCCCATTCTCTAATTATGTTTTGTGTTTCAGGAGCTATTACATTTGCATAAGTGTGTTTGACTTAAAAGTCCAAATCAAATTAGTAAATAATCCTAACAACCTATATTATTTTTGGAGCTGAGATTACAGGCATGGGCCACCAGGCCAGCCCTTACGGTATTTTTACAAAAATTAATTGTTCTTTGCCTTCAGGATTCTCCTCCCTAGGAAGGTTGCAGGCTTTCTGAGCAGCATCTTCTCACAATTTTCTGACAGCAATTTCCAGATAGGAAATATAGAGGTCATCTAGTACATAGTAGCTGAGAGCTTGGGCTCTGCAAACAGACCACCTCAGTTTGAATCCTGGCTCCGCTGCACACCATCTGAATTACATTAAGCAAGTTACTTCACCTCTTTGAGCCTCACTTTCCTCATCTGTAAAAAGTACCGGCTTCGTCGGAGTGCTGTGAGGATGAAATCATGTAAAACACCTAGAACAGCACTCAGCACATGGAAAATTCTCAGTAAATGGAATCCGTATTACTGTTACTGCCTGTCAGAGTGTTAAGTCTCCCATTCTGACTCAACATTGCAGCATGAGATATTTATAACAGTAACCCACAAAGGAGACCAGAGTCCTCTGTTTGTTGAAGCATCTATCCAACCCTGGTTTGTCATCGAGTGATATTAAGCCTCTTCCCATCCAGGTACTGGCCTGAACTGAAAGGAATTTGTGGAAATGAACCGTCACACTGCTTTGTAGGGAAAGCCACAGGTCCTGTGTGTAGTCTCATGTCTCGAGGCTCTGTACATGCAGGCTTTTGCCTGATAAGTGCTTTACTTCCTTGTACACAAAACAAACACCTCAACACAGTCAGCATTTATCTGGCTCCTGCTGCACATCAGACCCTGTGTCTGGGTTTCAAGCCTTAAGTAGCATGTGCTCTTATTTCCCTGCAGAAATAGTGGCTTGTTTGCTTAATTGTGATTTCCCTTGTACATAATAACGATACAAACAGTATATACAGCTTGAGTGATTACTCAAGGCACAGTGCTAAGTCCTTCTAATGGAGAAATGGGAACCTTCAGAACCCATTTTATAGCCAAGGAGATCAAGGCTTTGAGAGAAAAAGTCACTTTCCCAAAGTCCTACAGCTGAAAAGAAGTACGGCTACAAGTCTAACTGTGCCTTCTGACGTCAGAACTGTCTTAACCATTTGGCCCTCATTCAGTCTGTTGCATCAGTTATCTGTGTCTGTCTTGTCACACTGCATTGCAAGGATGTTTACCTGTCGAGGTCTTAGCCTTCCTGCCTGGGAGCTCTTTGAAGTCAAGAGTCATCTGATTTATTTTCTCCCCACACAGCTACACAGGGAATATGAATATGTCAAACTTGTGGAGCACAGAGGGTGCAAAGTACTTGCCCAAGTCCCACCACACACTGCGGCCAAAAACAGAAACCAGGGGTTGCCAGAGAAGAGGGAAGGAAGGAAACCAGGCCTCTCAGATCAGTATTGCTCACCCTCCCCACCCCCACTCCTGGTGGAGCTGCTGCTGCTGGAGAGTGATTCACACAGTTGCCCCCAGTGGCTCTGGAGGGGAAGCTTGGCCCCAGACCCTCAGCCCTGCATGCAGGGGTTTGGTCACGGGCCTCCACACTCGCCTGTCCCTGATAACCACAGCCCCTCATGTGATTATAGTACTTCAGTTTGCCAGATTCTTTTACGTCCTGTATCTCTTTTTTTCTTAAGCCTCTTGATCCTTTTTTGAGGTGTCATCCTGTTTGACAGATAAGTAATAAGCTCAGAGAGCAAATGACTTGCTTCGCTTACCCAGAAAGCAATTAGTAGAGCAGTGAATACCTTGAATATACTTTATATGCTTTATTTTGCTTATGTGTAAGTTATACATGGGCTGGGATTTGGCCCAGTGGGTAGAGTGCTGCGCTGCAGTCTCTGAGGTCCCGAGTTCAATTCCCAGCACCGCAAAAATGGGAGAAGGACCTGGCAATCCACTCCCAAGGCAATCCCGAAATAGTCAGCTATTGAAAACCCTATGAGGGTCGCTATGAGTCGGACACCGACTCGACGGCACCTAACAACAACAACAAGTTATACATAAAGGAAAAATTCCCAGATGTGGAATTGCTTTGTCAAAAATTATATGCATTTGTGGTTTTTTTATATATTGCCAAATTGTCTCTACAGGATGACCAGTTGACCCTCTTTCCTCATAGCACATCAACTCAGTATGTTACCAAGATGTAGATTCTACACTATTTTGATAGATAAAAAATGGAATCTTGGCGTACTTTAATTTGACCTTCTCTTATTATTAAGAGTGAAGGTCCTAGCCAGGCATGGTGGTACATGCCTGTAATCCCAGCGGCTCGGGAGGCGGAGGCAGGAGGATTGCAAGTTTGAGACCAGAGGCAGTCTGCGTAACTTAGCAAGACTCTGTCTCAAAAAGTAAAAAAAAGGGCTGGGGGTGCAGCTCAGTGGACCAGCACTTGCAGAGCATGCAAGCATGAGGCCCTGGGTTTAACCCCCAGTACCATTAAAAAAAAAAAAAAAAAAAAAAAGAATGAAGGTCCTGACCAGGTGCGGTGGTGCACACCTGTAATCTCAGTAACTTGGAAGACAGGCAGGAGGATCTCAACTTCAAGACCGGAGGCAGCCTGTGTGACTTAGAAAGACACTGTCTCAAAATAAAAGTGAAAAATGGACTAGGGGTGCAGCCCAGTGATAAGCACTTGCAAAGCATGTGAGTCCCCAGATTCAGCCCCCCAGTACCAAAAAAAGAAAAAAATGACTGAAGGTCTTAGCCACTCCTGAGTATACACCCAAAAGAATTGAAATCAGCTTACTATAGAGATACCTGCGTACACATTTATATATATTTATTTGTGTGTGTGTGTGTGTATGTATATACACACACATATACACACACAAACACAGATCTCAGAAGCCAAGCAGGGTTGGGCCTGGTTAGTACTTAGATGAGAGACCACCTACGAATACCAGGTGCTTTAGGCTTGGCAGAAGGACTGGGCAACTCACTCCCAAAAACCAATTGCCCACTGAAAACCTTATGAATAGCAGAGAAGCTATTCATATTGTTTCATGTGTTGTACATAAGGTTACCATAAGTTGGACACTGACTTGATGGCACCTAACAACCCAGGTGGTCTCCCATCCAAGTACTAACCAGGCCCGACCCTGCTTGGCTTCCAAGATCTGAGAGGACTGGATACCACAGTAGTAAGGCTGTAGACGTGTGTGTGTGTGTGTGTGTGTGTGTGTGTGTGTGTACATACACACACATATATATATTATTTATCCCACATTTTCCTTATCCATCTGTTGATGGACATCTAAGCTGATTCCATAACTTGGCTATTGTGAATAATGCTGCAACAAATGTATATGCAGGTATCTCTTTTTTTTGGTATTGAGGGTCTGAACCCAGGGAGTGTCTCTGCCCCCCCCCACACACACACACACAAACACACACGAATATATATAAAACAAATGCAGTGGAGTTTTACTCAGCCATAAAGAAGAATGAAATGATGTCATTTGCAGGAAAATGGATGGAACTGGAAATCATGTTAAACGAGCCAGACTCAGAAAGATAAATATTGCATGTTTTCACTCATATATGGACACTTGGGGTGGGGGGATGCTTTTTAAGAAACTTGAAAGTAAAATGGGGAAATACTAGGGATGTAGAACAGGAATGGGAAAGAGATAAGGAGAAAGGGATAGTAAGGAATAATAGAGGGGGGTGAATATTCTCAAAGTACATTATATGCATATGGAAATGTCATAATGAAACCCCTTTGTGCAATTAATATATGCTAATTTTTTAAAACACTGAGGGGCTAGAGGTGTAGCTCAGAAGTAGAGGACTTGCCTAGCATGTGTGAGGCCCTGGGTGCAATCTCCAGCAGCACCCAAAAAAAAAAAAAAATTAGAATGAACATTTTTTTCCTGTGACTCAGAGCCATTTGTAATTCCTGTTCTGTGAATCTTATCTTTATGTCCTTGGGCACGTGCAAATTGTGATTTGATGCATCCTGCCAAACTGCCCTCCCCCAAAGGCTGCACAGATTTGTATTCAAGCCAATGTTGTGTACACATCCCTGTTTCCCATACCTCCCTCTGCTGGTAATCCTTTCACAGGCTCGCTGCCCTATGCTCCCTACCCTTTTGTAGTCTTCCACCTTGGGGGCATGGGAGCATCTCTGAGCCAAAATCCTCCTCTCCAATAGCTCCCCTCTTGTTAAGTGTTGTTGAATCGAATCCTGCTCATAGCAACCCTCATAGGGTTTTCAATGGCTGATTGGCTTTTGGGATTGCTTCGGGAATGGATTGCCACATCCTTCTGTTTTTGAGGTGCTGGAGATCAAACCAAAGGCCTCAAAGAGCACTCTACCATCTGAGCTAAACCCCAGCCTCTAGTTCCCCTCTTAGCATGTACTTTCTTGATGCTTTTTAAGAGCCAGGCTACTGGTGAGATTCCACCGCTGCATATGGTTCTTTCTCCCAGGCTTGCTGATACCTTATTGACAAGATGGATGTGGTGGTAGTCAGATCTTGGGCACTGTAATGAGCCTGTGGCTCCTGTGGGGAGAATTTCACTTTGGCATGAGCAGAAAGAAGCCTAGTATGGCATTGCTAAAACCCTCGAAACCTATGATATAATATGAGGGAAGCCAGCACGCGTTTGTAATCCCAACTACTCAGGAGATTGAGACAGAAGGAGCATGAGTTCAAGGCCAGCTTGCTTGCACTACAATAGTCAGATCTCATTTCAAAGACAAAAAAGTTGGTGCATAGGCTTATCCCAAGGGGGAAATCTGGAAAGGCTCCAGGGTAGGGACATTTGCTGGACTCTTAGGAACTATTAGGATTTTGTCTAAGAGGGCATATAGAAAATATAGTATACTACCACTAATGAATGTCTTTTTGTTGTTGTTTTTTGATGCTAGGTCAAGCTTTGTAGCCCACGCTGGCCTAGAACTTGTGTAAACCAGGCTGGCCTCAACTCACATCAATCCTGCTTCCGTCTCCAGAGTGGTAGCATTACAGGCATGGACCACCACACCAGCTTCACTAATGAATTTTCATTAGAAAATCTTTTGGTGTCAATTCTTACATTACACTGTTACTCCATTTTCCAATCTTTTCCATTTTTATAAGAGTAAAATTATTTTTTATTACATTCAGTTCTCTTTCATATAAATATTTATCCTTTGTCAGCTCGTTACCTATATCATATTTTTGCTAACTATAGCATCTGCCATTATAAATTAAATTATGGGTGCTACGTGTGGTGATGCACACCTGTAATCCCAGCAACTCGGGAGGCGGAAGCAGAAGAATCACAAGTTCCAGGCCAGAGGTAGCCAGTGGAACTTAGCAAGACCCTCTCTCAAGAGAAAAGATAAAAATGGGCTAGGGGTGCAGCTCAGTGGTCGAGTGTTTACAAAGCATGCATGAGGCCCTGGGTTTAGCCTCCCAGTACCACAAAAAGTAACAATAATAATTTAAATGTGGCTTTTGTTTTACTCTATTCAAGTCTCCTCCTTCCTTTTTTCCCCACTTTTCTTAAGTTTTGCTTCTCTGCGCAGTTGGTATCTTTCATGTGCAATTTCAGCCTTTTGTCAGTTTTGTTTAACTCTTAATAGTAATTCTTACCTGCTGGATTAAAGACTAATCATATTTCCCTCTTATCCAACCCATAAGAAAATTGGTAGCCAGGTGTTGGTGGCACATGCCTGTAAGTCTCAGCACTTAGAGGGTGAAGCAAGAGTTCAAGGCCAGCCTGGAACACATAACAACACTGTCTCAAAAAAACAGAACTACATGTATAAAGTTCCTCTTCATGAGGTCTGGAACTGCTCGAGTGTCACCAGTTCATTCTTTCAAGACTGTAACTGCCTCTACCCTAGTTCTTCTCCCCAGATACTCCACTCGTGCTCTGGGTTCTTCCTGAACTGTCTCCATCAGGATACAGATCCCTTCAATGGTAAAATGAAGAATCCAAAACATCTCTGTCCATGCTGAGGTGGGCAGCCTCCAGGGCAGATGGAACAGCATTAGCAAAAACCTTGAGGCAGGAAATGTGAGGACCACTGAGAAACCAAAGTGGACCAGAAGAGAGGGAGAGAGATGAATGGATTGAAGTTTCACCAGTGTCTGGCCCTAGTGGCCAGACCCACAGCCCTGGCTCACCATCACTTTTCTTCTATCTAGAATGCCTCAGACATGCCTGAAACCATCACCAGCCGGGACGCTGCCCGCTTCCCCATCATTGCCAGCTGCACGCTCTTGGGGCTCTACCTCTTTTTCAAAGTAAGTTCTTTGCTACCTGTAATGTCATTTGGTTTAAATAACTTTATTTTTATTTTGTTTTATTTTTCCCATCACAGGAGTCATGCATGTTCATTTGTAGAAAACAAAGAGCAAGGAAAAATGAATTCACCTGTAGACCCATGACCCAGACACAGTCACTGTCAGTGTTTGGGGCCCTTTCTCACCAATCCATTTCTTTTCTCCATGTAGCTTTTCATTATTTCATGGTACCAGTTTGGTTTCATTGTACTATTTATGTTGGGCTGGGGTATAGCTTGTGTTGCAGACATACCTCTACCATACTAATCGCCTTTTTTTTTTTTTTTTTTTAATTTATCGAGGTTTATTTTCCCAATAAATGTTACACAGGCTCAGTGTTGAAAACCTGGAAAACACAGAAAAGTAAAAAGGGGAAAACAGCAGCCATCCAAAACCCCACTTCCAGAGACAGTCACAGTTTCCCTTTGGAGGTGTGTCCTTCTGCGTTTTTCCCTGTGCATGGTTTCTCCATAGCTGTGGCCCCCTGGTGTATTTGGTCTGTAATTGCTTCTTTCACATCACATCGACAACATCATGAGCATTTTCTCATGTTACTGCAAATCCCCTTAAACTTCTTTTTAATTTAAAAACTGTCTGGTTATAGAAGTAATATATACAGAAAACTTTTTATACAGGAAAGTATGTCAAGAGAGAAAAGCAAATCCCACACCCCAGAGGTAATCATCACTAACCATCTTACATGTTCCTTCCAGGCTTTTAATAATCACATTTTAATTTCCAACATAATCCTAACTATAGTGTTGTATTCTTTGGATTCTTTTTTTTTTCTTTTTTTTCTTTTTTTTTTTTTTCTTTTTTTCAGTAGTACATCACAGCCTGTTGTGGTGGCACATGCCTGTAATCCCAGCAACTCAGGAGGTGGAGGCAGGAGAATTGCAAGTCTGACACCAGAAGCAGCCTGCATAACTTAGTAAAACCCTGTCTCAAGATAATAAATTTTGTCACTGGGTGTGGTGGCGCACGCCTGTAATCCCAGCGGTTTGGGAGGTGGAGGCGGGAGGATCGCAAGTTCGAGACCAGGGGCAGTCTGCATAATTTAGCGAGACCCTGTCTCAAAAAGTAAAAAATGGGCTAGGGGTGCAGCTCAGTGGTTCAGCACTTGCAGAGCATGCAGGCGCGAGGCCCTGAGTTCAAACCCCAGTACCGCAAAAAAAAAAAAAAAAAAAAGATAAAAAAGATAAAAAATTTTAAATAGGGGCTAAGAGTGCAGTTCAGTGGTAGAGCAGCATGGGTTCAGCCCCCAAGTACCAAACACCGATAAATAGTACAGCACAAGCGCTTTTTTTCCTGGTCAATGAAAATTATTCAAGAATGGCCTTAATTTGCATTTTAAAAGTTTATGCGCAGAAGTTGGGAGGATAGTTGAGTGATAGAGCACTTGCCTTGCACAAGGTACTGGGTTCAGTCACCGCCCCTGCAAATAAATAAAAAGTATATGTACATGGATTAAAAAGTTTTTCAAGGCTTAGTCTATAACTCAGTGGTAGAGCTCTGGCATAGCATGTGTAAGGCCCTGAGTTCTATCCCCAGCAGTGCAAAAAAAATTTTTTTTTAATTTTTCAGCCAAAGAAAATGTACAAATGAGCCACACCACTCTCCCAATATACTTTTCTTGTGAATGTTATGCATAGATCTAGATTAATGTTTTTATTTTTGTCTTTTTGTTTTGTTTTATTTTTGTTTGTTTGTTTGTTTGTTTGTTTTTCTCTCGATACTGGGGCATCGTACTTGCATGCTTTGCAAGTGCTGTACCACTGAGCTGCACCCTCAGCCCATTTTTTAACTTTTTTTTTTGAGACAGGGTCTCCTTAAATTATGCAGATTGCCTCTGGTCGGGAACTTAACGATCCTCCTGCCTCTGCCTCCTGAGTTGCTGGGATTATAGGCGTGGGCCACCTCGCCTGGCTAAATTTTTTTTAAAAAACTTGTCAAACCCACAACTTATACTGTGGAGGTATTTTTGTATCAATAGGCAAATCTACCTGATGCTTTTTGCAACTGGATTCTTTTTTTTTGGAGGGGGTTGTTTTGTTTGTTGGTGGTAATAGGAGGTTGCACCTAGGACTTTGCAAGTACTTTACCATTGTGCCCCGTTTTTTTTTATTTTTTATCTTGAGACAGGCTCTGACCAAGTTAAATGGGCTGCTTCTAGCCTGGAATTTGTGATGGTCCTGTCTCTATCTCCCAAGTCTCTGGGATGACTAGCATGCTACACCACAACCTGATATTTTTTTTAATGACTGCCCCTGGTTCTATTTTATGAGAGTGTTTAAGTGTACCCAGCCGTGCAGTATCATAGCTTTGCTGCTGCAAACATCTTCTTGCACATATTTTGGCACATGGTACATATTTTCTTAAAAGTACATCTGCAGTAGGATTACCAGGACAGAGTCTTGGTTTGTTTGGGGGTTTTGTTTGTTTGTTTGTTTGTTTTGTCTTTTCTTTTTAGTGTTGGGGATTGAACCCAAGTCTTCACACATGCTAAGCAAATGCTCTCCCACTGAACTACAGCTACAGCCCTAGAGTCTTCATTTGTAATTGGACAGATAGGGCCAACTTTTGATTGGTTGCTTGTTTACAGTGCTAGGGATGAGTCAGGGCCTCATACATGCCAAGCACACATGCTACCACTGAGCCGTCTCAGCTCCAGATAGTGACAAATAGCCCTCCAAAAAGATTGTACCATTTTACCTTCCCACTGATAGTTACAGATGTGCTGGCTTCTCCCCAGTCTGAACTGCAATGGCTAGCACCAAAACATTTAACTTTTACCAGGGTGTAGGTAAAGCAAAAACATGATTTTTAATACTTGTTTCCTATTGCATAGCTCCTTCATTGTGGGATCATATATACTCTTTATGGGTGCAGAATATTCACACAAGCAGATACACCACAGATGACTCACAAGATCTCCCTCATTAAACAGAAAATGTTATTCTGATTTTCACTCTTTTGCGGTACTAGGAGTTGAACCCAGGGCCTTGCACTTGCAAGCTTTGCAAGTGCTGGACCTCTGAGCTGCACCCTCAGCCCTTTTTTTTTTCCCCTTTACTTTTTGAGACGGTCTTGCGAAGTTATGCAGACTTCCTCTAGTCTCGAACTTGCGATCCTCCTGGCTCCACCTCCCAAGCCGCTGGGATTACAGGCATGCGCCACCATGCCCTGATGATTTTTGCTCTTAAAAACAAGGATGCACCAAATAACATTGGGTATTCACTGATTTTTTTTCCCTGGACCTCAAGTAATAGCTGAATTTATCAAACACCGTGACATGCCATCCTCAGACCCCCCCACCTTGTTTCTCCCCACCTCACCCCTAATGCCCACCTCCATTTCCTGCCTTCATTTACGTCTCTACCAGTTGTCCCTGTTCTGTCTGCTGTGGCCAGTGTGTTGGTGCATCTCCATGTGAACAAGAGGCGAGCTGCCATAAGTAGACCTGTGCAGTGTGTCTCCCCCTGCTTGCTTCTCCTCCTCCCTGTTCTGAGGTCTCCCTGTGGCTCTGTGCACTGCTGACCACCTTCTGCTGTGGCTTGTGGCGGGTATTCTCAAGTCTCTCTTTTACTAAGTGCAGGAGCACACACCCAGCCTCTTGCTTCAAGACCTCCTCACATTTGTATTTTAGTATTCTTTCTTTAGACCAGATGCCCAGAGAAGAATTTCTGGCAGCAAAAAGTTTGAACCTTTTTCAAGGCACTGCCTTCTTTTTGCTTAGCCTGTCCTCTCTGGGAGGTGAGCCCCAGCTTGCCTTTTGCTAGTCTTCCCAGTGCTCCTAGAGTGTCCACGTTGAGATTGTAAAAGGCAGCTGTGGGACAAGGAACACAGTCAGAAGTTTGCTCTAGGTGCCAGCCTGACAGCTAGTTGATGGTTTGCATAACACAAAAAGGCCTCCCACGTTAGGACCTACTCAGGCAGCCCCTCTCCTCCCCTCCTTCTAGTTGGGATACTGAAGTACATTTTTAAAACTTCATATTTTCCTGTTACCTCAGCATCCTTATAGCCAGGCTCTAAGCATCCTGCCCAGGCAGCCAGGTGCACCAGGGTGATAAAGCTGGTCTCCGTCACAGGTTCCCCCTCCTGCTCTCCCTGGGTTATGACTTAGTGGCATACAAATATACCTGTGAACTCCCCTCAGGTCTTTTGTTTGTGCAGTTCACCTTCTCCCCAGTAAAGGCACTTGCTCTCAGGTCTCCCTGTGGGACTTGTGAATATAAGTCTTTTCATCTCACGTCTTTCTGAGGGACTTCCTGCCTAGTTTTAAATGATCCCATCCTCTTCACCAATTGTGTTGTAAACGGAGAAGTAAATCCCCCTTGTGGTGCATTTAAGGGTCATTCCAGCACAGCCAAGAAACTCACACTAGGGGGGCATTGAAAATGTAGGGTTTGTTACCCTCAGGTCCTAGAGAAGGAGGCATGGCACAACCCAGAGGGCCTCATGGGAGGAGCTCCTGGGGTGCGGGTTCAACCGGACAGGTAGGAGGGGAGACCTCTGGACGAGAGCTCATTTTGGGGATCAGTCCAGAGAACACAGGCAAAAGGCATGAGATTTCATTGTAGGTTTACATGTCACTAGCTCACAGTTGAAGGAGAATTAGAGGGAACTTGTGACGGAGACCAGCCTCATCACACTGGTATATGTGGTTACCTGGGTGGGGTGTTCCCTGCCTGTTAGTGAGGATGTCAAGGTATTGGAAAAATGTGAAGTTTTAAAAATTTAAACTACAGTAATATTTCTCAACATCATTGCATTTACTTATCTCACCTCATTTAAAACTGATTTGAGGCAGCTTATAAAAATTAAATCCGAAACTTGGCATGACAAGCATATGCCTATAATCCTAGCACTCAACAGGCAGAGGCAGGAGGATCTTGAGTTCTAGGCCAGACTGGGCTCTATAGCTAGACACTGTTGGCAGGGAGGGGGGGGGAATCCAATGTCATAAGAAAAACACAGGGAGAAATTGGAGTGAAGAAAAAAATCAAAATAGGATAAAAACAAGCGTTAGGTGAGGACCTTACCTGACCCCATGGTCTCAAGTCTTGTATTCTTGCCAGAAATGGTCCATAGTTGTGACTTATTCTAGCAGCTAAAGCACAAAGTAAAATGGGACTTTGTGCTCACTTCACAGGTCCACATAATCAGAGCAACCAGAGCTCACAGGTGTGGCCTGAGAGATGTTTCTCCTAGGGGCCTACGTTGCTGCTATGTGAGAGGTACAGCACATCTCCATAAACAAAACACAATCCATATGACTACAAAGATGTTCACAGGTCTTTTCGTATAGTATTCAGTAGTTGGGCACTGACTTGCTTATCTGTTCAGTCTGCATTCATTGCCTGCCTATTATTTTGGGTCCTGAGCTCCAGACACCATAGAGGGAAAAGCAGCCAATGGTCCCTGCCTGCAAGGAGCATCCTGTTAAGTGGTAGAGACAGACAGCAATCTCACAGATAAATGTGAGGCTGTGGCTCTGAGAAGGGGTATGAAGGATGTCCATTGGCCTGAGAGAGGCCTTCTGCTAAAGCCCCAACCTCAGACAGCAGCACTTCCATCTACCTGCTGTTTAGCCCGAAATCTACAGGCCTCCCCATCCCACCCTCTCTCTCCACTCTCCTGTCCAGCCCTTCTGCACATCGTGCACTCTGTTTCAGAACAGATCTGGACTCATTGCTGCTCACTGGTCACCCAACCCCTGATCCAGGGCACCGTCTTCCCCTGCTGGATCATGCAGGGCCCTCCTCGCTCGGTGCTCGCTCTGCTTCTGCTCCTGCCCTGCAGAATCTTCTACACAGCAATAGCCCTGTCCTCAGTCATCCAGTGCTGGCCTATCTTACCTAGTGAATCTGAAGTCTCATGGTGCTGCAGGTCTGGATCCTCATTCCTCCCAGCCTCATCTCCTGTCCATCTCCCCTCACTCTCTCAGCTCCAGGCTCACAGGCCCTAACTATTCCCTGCACACACAAACAAGCACCCACTTCAGGACCTTTGCACCTCCCCTTCCCTCTGCCTCAGGTGTTCTTCCCCGAGTATCTCCACAACTCCTTTGCTTTACTTTGAGTTCTATTCCAGTGTCCTCTCTTCTTAAGGCTTTCCCTGTTCACCCGTCTGAAGTAGCAGCTCCCTCTCCTTCACCCTAACTCTATGCCCTGGTTTATGCCGATCACTACCTCAAGGTATACCATATATCACTGTTTCTTTTGAGATTCTTTCTCCTTCACTGGCACATGAACTCTGAGGGTAGGGGCTCTGCCTTTTTGTCTGCTAAATTGCTGGGGTGGGGGTGTTTGTCCATTAAACTATCCGAGGAAAGGTTTTCTGAGCTAAGAGCTGAGGATGGATGAGAGGGGATGACCTAGGAGAGGGGAGAAGAGAGGTCCTCACAGGCAGCCCAGGAGCATGTGCCCGGGAGTAGGCGAGACACTGCAAGAGGCCAGTGTGGCTGCAGTGTGGGAGCTGGGGCAGAACAAATCTGCAGCATTCACCAGGAGGGCCTGCAAGGCAGGGCAAGGATGTGGGCCTCAGCTGAGGAAGGCCTTGGTGAGGCTTTGAGCAGGGGAGGGGCTAGAGCAGACTGGCATTTGAACAGATTCCATAACCCCTATTTGCTCCCTACACCCTACCCAAGAGCACATCATTCCCTTCTAGTCAGAGCCCATGAGGGACCAATGCAGCGGAGGATTCAACAAACGTGCAGCGGCACAACCTGGCCTTCCCAAAGTCCAGCATGGACACAGCACAACTAGCTTTGGAGCATGGTGACAGAGGACATTTCTCATTTTCCTCCAGCAATGACAAGGGCAGAAAGCAGCCATCAGGGCCCCCTGCCCTGCCTTCCTGCTGCCTTCAGGAGGCCTGGGAGGAGTCCTCAGAGGAGCTGGCATGGAGAATGGAGCAGAGCACCCAGAGACCTGGAAACTAAGCATCCTTGGAGCTTGGGTGGCTACTCTGTAGGGGCTTCCCAGATTTTTGAGCAGGGAGAAGGAAATATGGAAGAGCAAGTTCAGAGGTCTCAACAGTTGTCTGGGGTCAGACCTCCCATCCCCCAACACCACCATGCAAGACTCTGCACTGATACCACCATTGCTGGACTCCTTTGGGAAGTACACCTGGAACCTTAAAGATCTGCCTTTTTCCCACAGCTATAGAAAATACAAGGCCCCACAGGCTGAGGATGTAGCTCAGTGGTTCCGTGCTTACCTAGCATATGCAACGCCCTGGGTTTGATTTTAAGCACTACCAAAAAAAAAGAAAGAAAGAAAGAAAAGAAAACAGAAGGGCCCCTGGTATTGTCTGAGTTTCTCCCTGACTAACTCCAGAGAAGGGGGACCAAGTTCTGTAAGAGAAGCGGGGATTCTGGTTTCCTTATGGCCACTGGCAACCCTAACTTCCTGTTTCTTTTTGTATTTCTGCCTCAGATATTCTCCCAGGAGTACATCAACCTTTTGCTGTCCATGTATTTCTTCGTGCTGGGAATCCTGGCCCTGTCCCACACCATCAGGTCAGAAGGCATCTCTCTGCAGCATTTGAAGCAGCTTTCTCAGGAGCCACTATAGGGTCTTGGATATGAACATGACCTCTGGCATCATTCAGGGCCAGGTTTGAATTCTGGCTGTAAAATCCAAGGGAATTTTTCCCTTGTGTCACACTGTGGGTAACTTGTCTGGGTCACAGTCCCCTTACAGGGACTGATAAGAGTATCCATTTGGGAAAGTTGTTTGTAAACAGTAATATCCTGGTAGTTGTCACAATGCTGAGATGAGTAATACCAGTGCTATCTGCCAGGTGGTGTAACCTGCCAAGCACTGGGCTTGGCTCCTCACACACTGGCTTTTCTCATAACAAGAGAGGCAGTATAGGAAGCGCTTAGGAGTTCAAGCTCTGGAATATGACTACCTGACTTTGAATCCAGACTCTGCCACTTAATAGCCCTGTGACCTTCGGCAAGTTATTTAATCTCTGTGGCCTCGATTTCCTCACAAAGATAGAGGAAAATAACAGTACCTTCCTTGTGGCATCATGTGGAAACTTTTAGCATGGTGTCCCACACTTAATATATTCAATAACTGTTAGGTTTGTTGTTGTTATTACTATGATTATTATTTGTATGAACCTGCCAGACAACATGACGTAATTAGCTTTTGCTTCTAGTCTTGGGTTACAGTCAGGGAAATGGAAGCTCAGGGAGGTTAAGAAATTTGTAGGATCACACAGCTAATGGGCAATAGAGCCAGGACTCAAACCTGGGTCTATGTGGCCCCAGAGCCCATCCTCTTCCCACTGCCACCCTGCTCAGATTGCCGCCCCTCATGTCAGTCCAGGCCTACAGCACCGTGGCATCCAGTCCCATCAGATCTCCAAAGCTAAGCAGGGTTAAACCTGGTTAGTCCTTGGATGGGAGACTGCCTAGGAATACCAAGTGCTGTAGGCTTGGGAGAAGGACCTGGCAACTGACTCCTGAAATAATCAGCCATCAAAACCTTGTGAATAAAGCCAGGCGCGGTGGCGCACACCTATAATCCCAGCAGCTCAGGAGGCGGAGGCAGGAGGATCACAAGTTCGAGACCAGAGGTAGTCTGCGTAACTTAGCGAGACCCTGTCTCAAAAAGTGAAAAACTGGGGTGGGGATGCAGCTCAGTGGTCCAGCACTTACAGAGCATGCAGGTATGAGGCCCTGGGTTCAACCCTCAGTACCACAAAAAAAAAAAAAAAAAAAAAAAAAGCCTTGTTAATAGCAGAGAAGCACTGACAATAGTGCTGGGCATGGCACAGTGTCAAGCAGTGTTTCATGGGCTGTACACAGGGTTGTTAAGAGTCGGTCGACATTACCTAACAACAATATGTCTGTTCAGGTGGATGAGTGATCTAGGCCAGTGTCATCAGAACAGGGGCTTCTGTTGGCATCTTCTACTGTGCAACCCTGTCCCAGGCACTGAAAACACTTGGTATCCTTCTCACACTCACCCAGTGTTGGTTGTACCCTGCCCCACCAGCATATGACTACAAAGGTGTCTCAACATGTTTCTGTCTGCCCCCTTGCAGTGATCCAGCCTTAGGCTGAGAACCACAGATAGACTAAGAGGTGGCCAGCAGGCCAGGAAAAGTTCCCAAAAGAAAGGAACTTGTCTTGAACTCAGCTTTGAAGGGTAGGAAGGCTGGAAAAAGTGCAAAGGAGGGAGAAGCCAGGTCAGAAATCAGACAGTCCTGGCATTTTTTGGGCTCTTCCCAGAGCAGTCAGAGAAAGAGCCAGAGAAGAAGAACAGGATCTGCCCCTAAAGGCAGCAAACACCAAGGAGCATGCGGCTACATTCCTATAGACACTCTGGCAGGACAGTGGCAGGCAGAGCATAGTCTCAAGAAGCAGCCTTGGGACCAAGGACTGGCTCCACCAGTTTTGTAATTTGCCGAAGTTACTCAAGGCCTCTGAGCATCAGTTTTCCCCCCTATAAAATGGAGAGGCTCCTCACAGAGGCACAGGTAGCATCAAATGAGCTGCTGTCTACAACATGCCTAGACCATGGTGCCAGGCACACAGTGGGCTCAGGGCTGGACCAGGGTTACATTGCTGGGACTTCAGCTCTGGTCTTTGGACTGATTGAGCATTGTCTTCACTTACACTTAACCCTTCACTCACAAAATCATCTAGCCGCCTTAGGCGAATTCAGGCCTAACAATCTAGTCTAGAACACAAAGGCCCAGAAATCTGAGTGACATGGACCTAGCAAAACAGTGGCAGGCCTGGCCACCTTTGCTCACAGGCTAGACCTATGCATTCATGAGGACCTGGAGCAGTGGGGAGCAGTCATTTCTCAGCTCTGGATTCTCTCCTTTCCTATGCTGATAAGGAACTTCCCCCACAAGTCTAGTCCATCCCATGCCAGCCTCTGAGATGTTAGACCCTCAGTTCTCCCCACAGCCCAGCCTCACATAGAGTGACAGAACCCAGTGTATTTTGAAAGCCACAGTTAGGCCATGTGCTGAGGAAATAATTGTTCCACTTTATCGAAACAGCCCTGCAAGAGAGATGGTATCTCCATCCAACTGCCCACACAGAGTATTTTGAACTATCATCATTTTAACACCAAAGACTTTTATTTTTTCCATTTAGAACAATAACTGAGGGACAGTGTCCCATATTTCTCATAGATTAGCCAAGAAACAGTTGTCTCTATCTTCTAGCCAATTCATAATTTTTAGTGATAGATGCTATCAACAAAAAACCAGTAGTGGGCTGGGGTATAGCTTAGTGCTAGAGCTCTGGGGCTCTGGGGCCATACAGGCTTGCATAGCAAGCTCAGGGCCTGGTAGTCCCCAGCACTATGAAAAGAAAAAAAAAACAACAGCAGAAGTTAAAACTGCACATGGTAAAATTTATTAACTAAATAACAGAATGATTATTTTCTCTGTAGTCTCTCTTCCTCCTCACTTTGAGCATGTGTGTGTGCTTTCTCCCTCCCTCCCCCCATTTCTAGCTTTCTGTGTGTGTTGGAGATTGAACCCAAGGCCTCCTGCATGTTAGTCAAGTGCTTTACCACTGTACCACCATCCCAACCATGAATTATTTTCTTAATAAATTTTAGAGCAGTGGCACACGCTTATAATTCCAACAACTCAGGAGGTCGAGGCAGGAAGATCATGAGTTCCTGGCAAGCCTGGGCTACATAGTGAGAGCCTATCACAAAAAAATAAATAAAATAAAATAAAATAAAATAAATAAAAAGCAATAAAACTTGGCCTGGGAAAATTAGGCCTTGTAAAAATAATGGATGAGTGTGCACAGATGGATGTTCATCACACAGGGTGAAAGATATCCACTGAAAAATTTGATAGTAACTAACAACTGTCAGATGAATGAAATCATTGTGAATTTTATGTGAAAAGAACTAAATCTAGGGAAAACAAATTTATTATGAAGAGAGAGTATAATTAGTCATATGTTTTAGAGAGTTGATCCAAAAATTAAGTTGACTCTTCAACTGAATTTTCTTAAATATTTTCTCAAGGAAAGTTACAGTGTTAGTATTTCCATAAGACATTTATATCCACAAATTTAGACTTTCCTCAGGATCCATACAACAAGGTCCAAAGGTTTGAGGCAGGGAAATTAAGGCTCCTAAGGGTTATGTGACCAGGATAAGATTCACAGCTGGTAAGAGCAGAGTGAGGTTTTGACCCCAGGTCTGAGTGCAAAGCCTGTGTTCTGTCCAGCTTGGGCAAAGGTGAAGAGGAAAGGAGATTTTAGAGTGACTGGTCACTTCTCTCCACACACCTGCCTCCTAAGGGTTGGCAGAGGAGAGGCCTACAGAGAGGCTCTAACAACTGAGTCCCAAGCTATATCAGCCCAGGCTACGATTCTCTTTGGGTCCCTCCACCTTCACTACCTTTCCCCAGCCCATCTCAAGGCTCTTTGAGAATAAACCTCAGCTTGGGGTACTGGGGACAAGCAGAGGCCATAGCCTGCTTTCCCCTTATGCAGTCCTGCCCCACCCAGCTGACTCTTAGAGGACAGAGAGCCCAAATCTGCCAGGAAGAGAAGACCACATCACCAGTTTCACTAACCCTTGCCTTCCACCCTCAGAGGAGAAGACCAGCATGTGGTTTCTTAGCAGGAAGCATAAGCTTTAGGTTTGAAGTGAGCCATTAAGGGCTAGAAAAAATCCCTGCCCACTGCAAAAGTGCATTCAGAGTTGTGCAACAAACATTTACCACACCCTGCCCAGGCACCATCCATGCCTAGCATGAGTGGAATAAAGGTGATGAGATGGCCCTTCCCCTTAAGTTCACAGACTCACACCAGCCAGGTCACATGACTCTTCCCTCATGGTATTCAACAGCCCCTCTTTGTTCAAAGCAATAAAGACAGTCTGCCAGGCATGGGGCACACCCCTATAATCCCAACTACTAGAATCCAGGCTACTCGAGAGGATGAACGGGAGAATCAAAAGTTTGAGACCAGCCTGGGCAACTTAGTAAGACTCTGATTCAAAATAAAGTAAAAAAGGGCTAGAAGTATTACTTAGTGGTAGGGCTATGAGAAAGATACTGTTCAGTGTTCCAAATGAGGAAACAGTTGCAGAGCAGTTAAGTAACTTTCCCAAGATCACACCTCTGATAAGCAGTAGAGCTACAATTTGAACCTAAGAAGTATGGCTCCAGAGTCAGTGTTCTTAATCATGTCACTCTGCTGATTGAGAGCAGAGGACCAAGTTTCTAAGGAAGACCTTAGTTGCTCAGGTTACCTCTGCCTCTGCCCATAACTAGGCTTCAGACTGTCGCAAAAGTGGTCCAGCAAACTGAGCTTTCAGCCTCATCTATCTATCCAAGCTTCTGCCTGCCACCTCTTCAGAGCCTGTCATGGAAGCCCACTCTTCCTGATTCCAGCCCCATCTTCCACATCTGTCCACAAGGCCTCTCATATTCACACCACAGTCCTATAGGCAGTGTGAGATCAGCCATTTGACAATTGGGGAAAATAAGGTCCAGAGATGACTTTTGTGGTGGTGGTGGTGTGTGTATACGTGTGTACAGTACATGGGGGTTGAACCCTTAGCCCCTCTCTTACCTTTTACCTTGAGACAGGGTCTCACTAAATTACACAGGTTGCCTCTTGCCTTGAATTTGCAATCCTCCTGCCTCAGCCTCCCAAAATGCTAGGATTACAGGCGTGTGCCACTGCACTTGGCCTGAGATAGTTCTTGAATCTATATCCTTCACCAAGCCACCAGGGTCTTTTAAAAAAAGATCATTTATCCCTAGGGCTGGGGTTTAGTTCAGTTAGTAGATTGCTGCTCCACACTCAGTGAAGACTGGGGTTCAATCCCCAGCACCACAAAAAAATGAGAGAAGAGTATGGCAGTCCACTCCCAAAGCAATCCTGAAATAATCAGCCATTGAAAACCCTATGAGGGTTGCTATGAGTTGGATCTGACTCAACGGCACCTAAGAACAACAACACTCCCTTATCCCTGCCTTTACCATAGTGACCTGCACATCTCCATGCCTGCCTCTACTTACCTCTCACTTGGTAGGACCATTCTTGGGTGTTCCTACCTTCTTAGTCATTACCAGTGTTGTTGTCTAATGTTGTCACATGCTTTTGAGCTTAGGCTCTGGAGACTGCACCATGATTGAAGCTCACAGTTCTTAAAAGTCCCTGCCGCAGCCCCAGCACTGACCTGAGCATCTCACCAGCCTTTCCTCATCTTCTTATAACCCTTTGAGACAGGTGGTATTTTATGCCAAGGAGATTTTGCCACTGAAATGGCTCTCCTAGGACTATAGGGCTGGTGTGTGGCAAAGCAAGCCTCAGGGCTGGGCTGCCAGGACTGATAGCCATTCCACAGTAGTGCCATCCCTGAGACCAGACTGGGCCAAGAGGCCTTGGTTTGTTAATCTTGCTCCGAAGATGGTCCAGGAAGAAATTATCTGTTCTCTGCCTGGCCAGGAAGTAAGGCATTCTGGGTCATCAGAGAGAATGCTTCTAGAACTGAGGCCAAGCTGGTCCTGAGTAACAAAGGCCTCATGGTAGGCATGAATGTGAAGGTGATTCTATCCTGGGGGTTGTTATTCATCTGGCTGATGGATTCCAGATGCATTTTTAAAAATCTCAGGCCTGTCGCTAGAAAGCAGAATGACAAGTCATAGAATGGTGTGGGGTTGACTGTCAGGTCATCAGACTTGATAGGTCTAGAAAGGAGTGCAGAAATACATTTCTTGAGAAGGGAGTCTCACACAGTTGGCACATGGGCCAAACATGAGAACCTCTGGCTCCTTCCCAAACTGTTTTACACCAAGTCTCTCTGCCTCTAAAGCTTTGCATTTCTTTGATGGTAACAAAGAAGCAATACAGAAATCACTAGGAGTCCAGAGACCTAGGTTTGAGTCTCAGCTCAGATGTTGGCTTCTTGTGTGACCTGGGTAAGTCATCCTCTAACGGCCTCTGTTTCCACATCTGTAGAGTAGGAACAGTAACAACTACCTATTTGGATAGCAGTGAAGGTGACAGGAGATAATAGCCATAAATGGGTGTAGGTAGGGGTTGAGCTATGATTGCCCAAAGGAGTTCTATTTGCCGACATGCTTTGTCTTTCTTTCCAGCCCCTTCATGAATAAGTTTTTTCCAGCCAACTTCCCAAATCGACAGTATCAGCTGCTCTTCACACAGGGCTCTGGGGAAAACAAGGAAGGTTAGTGCTGCCCACTTTCCTCTATTGTGTCTTGGGTGCCTTCCTTTCTTCCACTCCCTTAGGTTTCTCCAATACTGGGTTTTCTCTAAGGAGAAATAATGGAAAAGGTGGAATCTCATGGCCTGTGTTCCTGTCCCAGCTCTGCCACTACCTATACATGAGACTCTGGGTGTATGCCTTACCTCTCTGAGCATTAGGTATTTTGTTTTGTTTTCCCCATCTGTAAAATGAAAATGATAATCTAGCAGCTTCTTCACCTTAGGACTGGGAGTAAATAAAGAGTGGAAAGCCAGCCAGGCGTGGTGACACATGCCTGTAATCCCAGCGGCTTTGGAGGCAGAGGCAGGAGGATCGCAAGTTAGAGACCAGAGGCGGTGTGTGTAACTTAGCGAAACCCTGTCTCAAAAAGTAAAAAAAAAAAACATGGACTGAGGGTGTAGCTCAGTGGTCCAGCACTTGCGAGGCCCTGGGTTCAACCCCCAGTTAAAAAAAAAAAGAAAAAAAAAAGGAAAGCATTCAGCAAGTCGTCAGTAAAAGTTGATTGTCAGGGACATTTTTCTGTTTTGTTTTTTTGTTTTGGTTGGTTGGTTTGTTTTTTAAGTTGCAGGACAAAGTCTTGCTGTTGAGCCCAGGCTGGCTTGGAACTCACTATGTAGACCATGAAGGCCTTAAACTCTCATTGATCTTCCTGCCTCAGCCTCCCAAGTGCTGGAATTACCTGCCTGCTCTACCACCTACCCCACACTGCCCTTTTTATTATGTCTGTTTTTAGTATGATTCCTGTCCCACTTAAAGAGTCAAAAAAGGGGGGTTCCACGCCTTTTTTTTTCCCCTTTTTTTAATGAAAACTAGAAACCTGAAGAGAGCCTGGGACTAATGAGTTAGTTATTTTGTGAGTGTAAGTATGGTGGCAAGATTATCAGTGGCTTGATCAGATGGAAAGTATTTCTCTCCTGTAAAATTCTAAGCTTATATGTGGTGTGGTGGCACATTCCTGTAATCCCAGCCCCCAGGAGGCTAAGGCAGGAGGATCACAAGTTCCAGGACAACCTAAACTACATAGTGAGACCCTGTCTCAAAACAACAACATAAGAAGAATGACAACTCATCTAATTTTGTAAAATGTATCACACTCTTCTGGTGCTTTGCACATCAGCCTTCTGTCAAGCAGCGATTTTATGTGATTCCTTTCTGCGTCTCTAGTGCATCGATGCCAAATAAATGACTATGGATTTTTTTAAGGCTAAGCTTTTTTTTTTTTTTTTTTTTAAAAGACCGTACAGTCTTCAGGGTCCCGGGCCCCACCTATCCCAATCTCTGCCGTACCCAGGGGTGACCGTCATGTCCGGTATGGTAATCATCACCCAGTCCAGCCAGAGGGAAAGAGAAGCATCCCGGATATCACGAGCCCACTTTGCCGCAGAGGGCACTGGGGAATGTGGCTGTGAGCTGGTCAGCCCCGTGTACAGTTATAATCGTCCCGTTGCGCCCTCCAGTCGTCCTTTCCTGAAAGTAGAAAAAATTACTGTCATTTCTTCCTGTCCGAGCCCCTCCCTTTCCGGTCCCCCCCACCCTCAACAATCGGGAGATGGGAGAAGAGCCGGAAGTTGGGAGAAGGGCCAGTGGAACAAGGACTTTGGGGGGGGGGGTTCCAAAGAGCGGAAGTGGTCGGATTGCGTGAAGCCGTAAAGTACAGCTGGCTGGACCACCTTCCGGTTGACGACAACGGATCGACTGGACTGTCGTTGCCGGCCGTCCTGGAATACGGAGCTCTATGACATCTTCGCCGATACAGATATCCGCGTCTGCCTTCCCGTGTCGACGCTCCCGTTACCGAGGATCATGTTCAAGAAATTTGACGAAAAGGAAGATGTGTCCAACTGCATCCAGTTGAAAACTTCCGTTATTAAGGGTATTAAGAACCAACTGCTAGAGCAATTTCCAGGTATTGAGCCGTGGCTTAACCAAATCATGCCTAAGAAAGATCCTGTCAAAATAGTCCGATGCCATGAACATATGGAGATCCTTACGGTAAATGGAGAATTACTATTTTTTAGACAGCGAAAAGGACCTTTTTATCCAACCCTAAGGTTACTCCACAAATACCCTTTTATTCTGCCACATCAGCAAGTTGATAAAGGTGCCATCAAATTTGTGCTCAGCGGTGCAAATATCATGTGTCCGGGTTTAACCTCTCCTGGCGCAAAGCTTTATCCTGCTGCAGTAGATTCCATCGTGGCCGTTATGGCAGAAGGAAAACAGCATGCTCTGTGTGTCGGGGTTATGAAGATGGCTGCGGAAGATATTGAGAAAGTCAACAAAGGAATTGGCATTGAAAATATCCATTATTTAAATGATGGGCTGTGGCACATGAAGACATATAAGTGAGCCTTAGAAGCAATGTACTTGGGTTAAATATGAATATTGTGTCGTATATGTGTTTGTGTCTGTGTGTGACAGCATGAAAACAATGCTTTTCTGTTTATGCTGAATAAATTTAACAAATATATTTAAAAACAAAACAACAAACAAGCAAAAAAGAAAAAAAAGAAAAACCCAAGGTGCTGTTAGCACAGGAAAGAACAGAAACTGGGGGACAAACAGCAATATGCTGCACTCTGAAATCTAACAAGAGTGGCTGTATTCTGTGACCCTGGGAAATCTCCACCACCTCTCTGGGCTTCCTTACTAGGAAGCTTGGAAGCATCAAGAATGGGTCTGACATCAGGATATCTACCAGAGGACTCCCACAAGAGCAGCCTTAGGAGCTCCTGCCTTTTATCCAGGCCTCCATCTCTTACCTTCTTCCTCTTCTTCCAGTGAACTAGTCTGCCGGTCATCCTCTTGCTTCCTTTGATGGCAAAGTAGAAAGATTCTGGAATGAATTAGGACCTTACTAAAAACCTGAGTTCGGTAGCAGCTGGCATTGATTGTGCCAGACTTCTGCTAAGGGCATTGTAAGGATTGTGCCACATACTCCCCATAGCGGTCCTATGAGGGTATCACTACTGCGATTTTTACAGATGGGGAAACTGAAACTCAGAGAGGGGACTTCCTTCTCCAGGGTCACCCAGTTACAAGTGGCAGAACCTATGCTTCCAATACTAAGGACCACCTCCTGCTGACCCTGAATTTTCTCTGGGTCTGTTTTAGAAAATTAGAGGGGTTAGAGTTGGTTCCAGTGGGTTCTCCCCATCCTAATACCTGCACCAGACTGGGGCATCTGAGGCTGAGCCCCTAGGCCTATAGGCCTCTGACCATGCCCACAGCCATCCCCTCCTCCAACCAGGGGCTGACAGGTGGGAGGGGAAGCCCAACCCTGGGAAGTGGACTTACCCGGCCTCTCTGCCCAGAGATCATCAACTATGAGTTTGATACTAAGGACCTGGTGTGCCTCGGCCTAAGCAGCATCGTTGGCGTCTGGTACCTGCTAAGGAAGGTGAGTAGCCAGGGCCTGAGCAGAGGGGAGGGTGTGATGACAACATGGGGGGAGCACAGCGAGTTGGTCTCACTCCCACCTCTCTCCAGCACTGGATTGCCAACAACCTGTTCGGCCTGGCCTTCTCTCTCAATGGAGTGGAGCTCCTACACCTGAACAACGTCAGCACCGGCTGCATCCTACTGGGTGGACTCTTCATCTACGATGTTTTCTGGGTGAGTCAGGCAGGGGCACTGAGGCTGTCCAGCTTCAGGTCTCCACCCTCCTACTCCCCTGTTTCTGTGGGCCACGTGGCAGTCACTCTGTGGAAATCAGGATTCCAGAGCAGGTCCTCTCTGGGTACATCTGTTTCTCACCCTCAGATCTGCTCTGAGCCCTCCCAGCTTCCTGCCCATTCCCAGTACCTCAGGCAGCAAAGCATCCAGAAGCCCAGGGACAGCCATTCTTTCTCATCTAGCCCCTCACCTCCCTTCACACTCCTCTCTTCTTCCTCCAGGTATTTGGCACCAATGTGATGGTGACAGTGGCTAAATCCTTTGAGGCACCAATAAAATGTAAGTAACCACCTCTCAGAATGGGGAATCCCCTGTCCGCCAAAGCTGCCTCACAGTCCCTGTTTGGATTAGTACTTCTGCATTATCTTTTCCCCACGTCTCTTCCTCGTCCAGGCTCTCTTGGGTCTCTCCTGCTTTTCTTTGTGTTTATTGAGTCATCTGGCTGTGTATAAGCAGCCACCCTGTGCCCAAGCCCTGGCCTCAGACCACTTGGTCACAATGCAGTGGTGTGAAATGAATGAGAATGGGAGTAAACACAGAGGAAGGGTGCCTAAACAGCCTGCTATGGCACCTCTGGGGGGCTTTCCAGAAGGGGAGACCTCCATGCTGGCAACTGGGACCCCTCTACCCCAAGTATTGAGCGCTATCGGACATTTCTCACACTGCCTTGGTTTTGTTCTTCAGTGCAGCCATTGTTTATCAATACTAGAAAATCCTCACTGGGTGTGGTGCCACACGCCTTTAATCCACCTTTAATCCCAGTGACTCAGAAGAAGGAGGCAGGATTGCAAGTTTGAGGCCAGAAGCAGCCTGTGTAACTTAGTGAGACCCTGTCTCAAGATAAATTTTTTTTTAAATGGGGCTGGGGTGCAGCTCAGTGATAGAGCACTTGCAAAGTAGGTGCAAGGACCTGGGTTCAGCCAAGAAGAAAGGAAGGAGGGAGGAAGAGAGAGAGGAAGAGGAAGGAAAGGAGGGAGGGAGGGAAGTCCCTATAGGTGTTGGAGGTATAGGTCAGTGGTAGAGTACTTGCTTAGCATGCACAAGCCCTGGGTTTCATGCCTAACAATGCAAAAAAAAAAACCTAAAACTAGGCATGGTGGCACACACCTATACCCAGCACTCAGGAGGCTAAGAAGGGAAGATTGTGAGTTCAAGGTCAGCCTGGGCTACATAGCAAGACCCTGGGGGCATAGTGTGGGGGACACCAACCATCAGCATCTTTAAACAGGGGACGGATTTTGTTATCTCACACTATAGTGCACCTAGGAGCGAAACAGCTCAGGAATTGGCCAGTCACTCTCAGGGGAGTCACCAAGAGCCAAGTTTCTTCACCCCTCCCAATCTTCCAGTTTCAGCGTGTCTACCTGTCCCTTAGCTCATCCCTTCATGGTCTCTAGCATTGACTCCTCACACAGCCATGTCCAGAGGCACACAGAGGAGGCTGTGGCTCTCTTTCTTCGCAGATGTTTTCCCCAAATCCCCCTAGCAGCCTCTCTCATGTTTCGCTGGACAAAACTGGGTTACAGGCCAAAGTTCAGACCATTTGTTAGGGGGCTGGGGATGTAGCTAGGTGGTAGAGTACTTTCCTAGTATGTGTGAGGCCCTGGATTTAATTCCCAGCACTGCCAAGAAAAGAAAAGAGAAGAGAGAGAAAAGAAAATGGAGAAAAGAAAATCCTGATTATTTAGCCAGGCAGGATGGCACACACCTATAATCCCAGGTCTCTAGAGTCTGAGGCAGGAGAATCACGTGTTCAAGGACCTGGCTACACAATCAGACCTCAGGAAAAAAAAAAAATCATGCATCAGCAAGGCCTATGGGAAAACCATGATTAGAGCCTCAGCCTAAAAGGTTCACAGGCTCCAAGAGACAGCACTAGGCACAATAGCAGGAAGAAAAGAGCAGCCTTGGAAGGACAGTTGACAGTGAGTAATACTGTAGCAACACTGACTTGTGACAGTGAACTCAGGGTGAAGTCGGCTCAGGTTATCAAGAAATAGGTGTATTTCCCATGGTCTTATTCTCTACTGCAGGTAGGTTTTCTCCAAGAACTGAGATGGGATTTGCTGCTTCAGACTACTCCTATGTTCCCACCTCTGTGACAAGTTTCTACTGCCTTTGGACTGAATAAATTTCCAGGGCATGGCCTGGTTCATCTCCCAGGGGAGAGAGAGGATGTTGGTGAATGGGCCTGTAGACAGAGTATAACTTGGCAGATTCCAGAAGCAATCGTATGGAGGAATGAAGGGTGGTTCTTCAGAGCAAGATGCTGGACAAGCCAGAAGACATTTGTGCCCCACCAGCTCAGGGGCTTGTTAGCCCGGAAAAGAGAGGGTATCCAGAAGATTTCCTGGTTCATGAAGAAGAAATATTCCTCTACCAAGCATGCAGGGGTGGGGTGGGTGTTTGAGGGAGTGTACAGCTTTAGCAAAAGATTGAAAGCAGGAAAATGCATGGAAGGCTTTGGGAGCAAAGAATCAAGGAAGGAGTGTGGCTGAGTTCAGGGGGACAGCAAGGAAGAGGCTGGGAAGAGGTGCACAGAGGCCAGGTTTGGGAAAGTTGAAAGTGCAATGCCTAGGAGAGCAGTCATATAGCTCTGAATGGGAAAATGATGTCACTTTTGGCTTCCAATGCCTGTAATCTGGTTCTCTAGATTGGAGAGAAGACCTGTTACCTTCCTCTAGGAATAGAGCTCAGAAACAGAATAGTTGAAAGCGCATATTCTAGCTAGGTATGGCATGTCCTGTAGTCCCAGCCATTCAGGAGGCTAAGGCAGGAGGATTGCTTGAACCTAGGAGTTCAAGACCAGCCTGGGCAACATAGCAAGACTCCATCTCAAAAATTAAAAATAAAAATAAAAAGCGTGTATATTGAGGTCAAGCTGCCTGGATTTGAATCCCACCTCTGCCACTTGCTGACTGTAGCCTCTTAGGGTCTTGGTTTCCACATAATGGAGAGAATAGTCCACACTGAGAATTACATGGCACCAGGACTGAGAGGAGCAAATAAGGACATTTGGAAATCACTGTATGCTTTGCATTCAGAGCAGGAAGAGGCAGGCAGGAAAGAGCATCTACATGGGTACCAGGGAAAAAGTTTCCCCAGAGCCTATTGCACCTCTGTGTGCATACCATTGGCCAGGGCAGTCATGTACCCACTCCTGCCTCCAGGACAAGTCAGGCATTCAGGAAACAGATTGTCCTGATTAGTGTAGCTGCACACCACACCTGAACCATCACCTGGGAAGACTGGCCCACACAGTCAGGACTGGACTGGTAATGAGGCTTGGGCTAGCACTTAACGTTGTACGCAAGTCACTTAATCCTCAGCACAGCCCTGTGGGGTTGCCTTTGTTAGTATGCCCATTTCACAGGTGAGAAAACTAAGGGAGTTCAATAACCTGTGCAAAGTCACATGGCAGACCCAGGCTTCTGACCCTAAGGCCCACCTTTGCTTTTTTGCCCATGTGGCCCTGTGATGGAACCTTGTTGTCACTGGACACAGAAGGGGCATTTTTCCCTGATTGTTGTTTACTGAGACAAACTGTGTAGCAGGATTTTGAATGAGGGGCTTTAAGCAGGGAGTTTACAGGTATGTGGCTTTTTCTCCCTTGGTTCCTACCGAAGGAACTTATAGGCTAAGCTCTGTTTAACCACTTCTGCGGTAGTGAGATGGAAAACCTTTTAGATGCCAGCACTATGCCACTCCCTTCTCTTGTGCTACTAGGCTTTAGGGTCCATCCCATTGAATCAAAGCCTTCTATAGCTATAAAAAGGCATTGCAGCCCATGCCATGGCACATGCCTGTAATCCTAGTGACTCAGGAGGCAGAGGTAGGAGGATTGCAAGTTCAAGGCCAGACGCAGCCTGCATAATTTAGCAAGACCCTGTCTCAAAATAAAAAGTAAAAAATGGGCTAGGGGTGCATAGTAGTAGAGCACTTGCAAAGCATGCATGAGGCCCTGGGTTCAACCCCCTAGTACCACCAAAAAAAAATGCATTGAAAGCTGGAAGCTGGGCATGGTGGAGCACTCAGGACGCTGAGACAGAAAGATTGTGAGTTCCAGGCCATCTGGGCTGCATAGTGAGACCCTGTCTCAAGAAGAAAAAAGGGAGGGGGGCATCAATATATGAGTTACAATTCAATAAAGGCATTCACCCTTCAGTTCAGCTAGAGAACCCTAGACTTCTCTCCACTCTAACCAGCTATGATTCCAGATGGAGGCATCAGCCATCAGCCCATGAATATTCTGTCATACCTTCAACCCCCTCAGAAGCACAAATGTGTCCATGTTGTACAGCTGGAGGGGAGGCCTAAGAGTCCGAGTACACTGCACTCCAGCTGACTTCTCCTATCCCTCCTCCCCCTGCAGTGGTGTTTCCCCAGGATCTGCTAGAGAAGGGCCTTGAAGCAGACAACTTTGCCATGCTGGGACTCGGAGATATCGTCATTCCAGGTAATTTCTCAGGAGGGGCCCATGGTGTGGTGGGTAGAGAAGGTATGTTCTGAACAAGGAGTGTACTGTGAGGCAGACAGCCTTACCTGTGGGAAAAGGGGAAAAGAAAAGGACATCCCAGGATTTGGTGAAGGATTCCACCTCCACACACATTCATAGAGTTACAGTCAGGTGCCAGGCCAAGAGCTGGGCCCTGGACAGACAGCAGTGAGCAAATCTGTCCTCGCAGAGCTTCTGGTCTAGGTGAGCTGACTTACTCAAGACCTGCAGAAATAAATGTGTAATGACCAACTGTGATACACTCGGCAAAAAGCCCGTTTTGTGACTCTGAAAGGAACCTCATGCTTCCCACATCCACACGCATACACACCCACACCCTTTCCCAGGGTTTCCTAGAACAGCCATAGACCCCTTGCTCCCTTCCCAGTGCTGAGAGGGTTGCAGGGAGTGCACACACCAGCCTTTGAGCCCCTGTGGGTGCTAGCCAGTGTGCCTATGGATATGGCACGGGGGCCCCACTCATAGTCCCAAGCACAGGCATACATTCCACACAGAGATGGCCATGCCTCACCTCGGGGCACTAGCAGCCCAGACTCCCAGTCAAGAGGCTCAAGGCAGGCCAAGTATGGTGGCACACACCTTTAATCTCAGCAGCTTGGGAGGCAGAATTTGTGGGGGACGCAAGTTTGAGGCTAGAGGCAGCTTGGGCAACTTAGGCCCTGACTCAAAATAATAAATAGAGAATGGCCCAACAGGTGCAACCCACTGGTAGAGCACTTTGCAAAGTATGTGCAAGACTCTGGGTTCAATTCCCAAGGCCCATCAAAAGTAAAACAAAAAATTCAGGCTCAGGACAGCTGAGAAGGCTAAAACTTGGATGCCATATGTCTGCAGACCTGGGCCTACTGACAGCGCCCACACTGCGTGCTGCTCCCTGGTCTCAGGCTCAGAGTCAGCATATTTTCTAGCATGGGAGGTAACAGCAACCGTAATAACCTAGAATGATTCGGACACCTCTGTTTGTAATAGTTTCATCTTGTGATATGTGCAGGTAAAGCCGAGGCTTCCTCTGCTTCTCCAGTGAGGCAGTGAACACTCAAAAGTGCAGGAACTGAGAAATTCACATGCTCGTAACCATCGGGACCAGGACTCATACCAAGTCTATGTGGCCACAAAAACGATTGTATTTGGAAGGGCTGAGGGTGTACCTCAGTGGTATAACACTTTCGTAGCATGCCTGAGTCCCTGGATTCCATCCCTAGCACCACACACGCAACACGCCACACTGAGACCTGCTCTTATGATAGTAATAGTAATGAGAGAATGGTCACGGTGGCTGCCATTTAGTTGTCAAGCACCTGTTCTGCACAAAGCACTGTGCTGGATGCTTTCTGTGTATTACTCTTACTGCTCTCAGCAGCCCAGGAGGTAGAGGGCATTTCTATTTTCCAGGTAAGGAAACAGGTTCAGAGAACTGAGTCCACTTGCCTGGGGGCCTCATGCTGCCATGGTTTCCCTTGCTTTAGGTTAGGGAGGCCTGCTTTCCAGGAGAAAGTAGCTGCATCACATGGAAGAAATGGAGTCCAGAAAGCATTTGGCTCTTCCTGGGAAGGTCTGTTGCGGGTACCCAGTGGCACACACTTTCTCAGTGTCCTTGCCAGTCATAGTTCTGGACTTCAGAGATGCCCATACTATCCCTACCATATCAATATGTCTCCACACCTTTCAGCAGTCAACATAAATAAACCCAGAGAGTCCAGGTAGAGCATTGTTTTGAGTACCACATGAGCTGTTAGCAGTGAATGGCCTCGGCAGAGCTCTGGCCCCTGGATGAGCTGAAGAACAGTTGCTGAATTCAGCTGCTTGTGTTGAGTTTTCCTGATTCATTTACAGAATGACAGCATTAGTATGCTCTCTTCACCCACCAACTCCCTGCTCAGTCTTTCTTCACTGAGAACTAATTCATTTCTTTCTTTAAAATTAACCATCTATCCAGTGTGGTGGTGCACGCCTGTAATCCCAGCACTCAGGAGGCGGTGCATGCCTGTATTCTCAACATTCGGGAGGCTGAGGCAGGAGGATCAAGAATTCAAGGCCAGCATGGGCTACATAGCAAGACCCTGTATCATTCCCCGCCCTCCCCCCAAAAAAAATTTAATCATGTGGGTTGGAGATGTAGCTCAGTAGTAGAGCACTTGCCTAGCATGTTGTAAGACACTGGGTTCTATTCCTAGCAGTGCCTACGTTGCGAGTTGGTGTTCTGGTCAGCACAGAATGTTTTGGTTCTTGAGAGCTTGCCCTCAGCTAGATGAGATGGCCTCTGCTCTGGATGAGGCCAAAGCCCAGTGAGAGAGACAGACATACTTTATTAGTCAGCTAGTACATTGCTGTGACCGAAAAACCAACTGAAGCAAACTTACGGAAGGAAATATTTATTGGGGGTCACATAGGATCAGTCCATAATGGCGTGGGCAAGCATGGCATTGGCATATGGTTGTGCCTGTGGCTGATGACCTTATGTCTTCATGATGAGGAAGCAGAGAGAAAAGAGAGCCAGAACTGGAGGTCCAGGGTGAAAACTCCCAAAAGCCTGCCCACAGTAATTCACTTCCACCAAGCTAGATCCTGCCTCCCAGGACAACACCAACAGCTGGGGACCCAACATTCAAACATGTGACCTTTGGGGGACATTCAGATCCAAACAGTAGCACACACAAAGGACATGATATGTATGTATCATGCAGAGGCTGGACTAGCTGGTTCCCTGTGTCTCGAGGACTCAAGACTCTAGGCGTTTAGGCTTGGTTTTGAAGCTTGGATAGGAGGGTGGTAGGTGGACAGAGTTAGCCCTCTCATGAGTTCCTGTGGAGCCTCCTGATTGTCTGCTTCTTGTTCTTTTCACTCCTCAATCAGGCAGCTGTCCTAGGGGTCTTTTTCAAAGTCTGTTTATTTTGCTCTCCTGTTTAGAATTCTTCAGATGTGTCCTCTGCTCAGGCTTTAGACCCAACTCCTCCCCATGGCCCGTGGGGCCCTGCATGGGTAGTCCATCCCCTGCATCTCTTGCTCTAGACTGCAGCCTTTCTGCTTCCTCAGGACCTATGCACATGTTCTTCCCTCTCCCTGACACGTGTCACTTAGAAGAAGCCCCTCCTTCATCCCCCAGACTTGATCGCACCCCCACACACCTTCCATGACAGTGGAAATGCCCTTTCACAGTTAGAGCTTTCATTGCTTTGGGTTAATGTTGAAGCCTGTCGAAGCAAGTACCCCCACCCTTAAGCTCTGATTGTGATTTTGCTTAACCTTGGCAGGGCCCTGACAAACATGGGCAGAAAGCCTTTTGGGACAGTATGGGGCTGTGGTGCCTGGGGAATGCAGTCCTGGACCTTTTGTGTCCTATGCAGAGAAATAGGATTTCTGCTTGGCAGCATTGGCCACTGCCTCCAGCCCTGGTGGTGTCTCCATGACTAGGAACACCAGGTTGGGGGCCAGGCCGAGTCTCACGGTAAGTCGCTATCCCACTCCTTCCTCGCTACCCTCTAACATGGCCTTTCTCCCCACAGGGATCTTCATTGCCTTGCTGCTGCGCTTTGACATCAGGTAAGCGAGGGGGCCTACCCTGGATTAGGGTCTCCTGGGACTCTCCAGCAGCTTTCAGGAGCCCAGAGGAGGTACCTCAGGGGACCAGACCTTCCGCTCCCAGCAGCCAGAGCAATTATGATTTCATTTGCCGTCAAAGTTCTAAGTGTTCCAAGAGCCTAAAGGGTTTTTTTTGTTTGTTTGTTGGGGTTTTTTTTGGGGGGGGGGTATTTTTTCTAGTTAAGAATCACTGCTAGCCGGGCGCGGTGGTGCATGCCTATAATCCCAGTGGCTCAGAAGGCAGAGGCAGGAGGATCACAAGTTCAAGATCAGAGGCAGTCTGCATAATTTAGCAAGACCCTGTCTCAAAAAATAAAAAAATGGGCTGAGGGTGCAGCTCAGTGGTCCAGCACTTGCAGAGCATGCAGGCTCGAGGCCCTGGGTTCAACCCCCAGTACCAAAAAAAAAAAAAGAAGAAGAAGAATGACTGCTGGATACAGTGGCTCACGCCTGTAATCCCAGCAACTTGGGAGGCAGAGGCAGGAGGATTGCAAATTTGAGGCCAGAGGCAGCCTGCGTAACTTAGCAAGACCTTGTCTCAAAATGAAAAGTGAAAAACTGGGCTGGGAGTACAGCTCAGTGGTAGAGCGCTTGCTAAGTATGCACAAGGCCCTGGGTTCAACCCCCAGTACTGGAATAAAAAGAAACATAGGCCAAGAAATTTCAGCCCAGGAGGTCCTGGTGGTACTTGGGGTGCTTTCTCCCTGTGCCCTTGGCAAGCGAACTGGCCTTGCTGAGCCTCAGGGTGGTAAATGAGTTCTTACCTCAGAACTTCCATGACAGTCTGGGAGAAAGCTGAGCCCAGGCTGACTCTGTGGGCAAGCGAGCTGCAGCCATCTTTATCCTCATCCTCAGTCACCAGCCTAGGGTCAGGTCACCCAGCAGATAAATGCCACTCTAAACAGTTCCTTGCCCTCTCCTTTTTCAGACATTTTTTCAGTCTGTTGTAGAAAGTGAGGACAAGGAAGAGAAGGGGGCCGACTTGGGTTACCACTTAAAACAAAAAAGGTCACATCAGAAAAGATGAATGCACCTGAGCTCACACTAATAGGCAGTGCCCTCCACTGTTCTGTCACTTTATCAGTCATCCCAGTCAGGGCTTGCTGTGTGCACTCAATTTTGAGGTGATCTGTAAACTTCTCTTAATCACCTCAGACCCAGTAATTGCAAAAATAGTAGTAGTGTCAACGATGGTGATGAGAATCCCAGTACCGGCATCATCAAAATCCAGTTTTCAGGGCTGGGGATGTAGCTCAGCAGTAGCGCACATGCTTAGAGTGCAAGAGGGTCTGGGTCCAATCCCAGCACTCAAAAAAAAAAAAAAAAGAAATCCAGTTTTCACATGAAACAATTCTTCCCTATTCACAAATACCTGGTTTTATTAAGTTTGGGGTTTTGTTTTCTTTTTCTGTTGTTTTTTGCTTGATTTTTGTGTTTTGGGTTTTTTGAGGGGGGGGTTCTTTTTGTTTTTAATTTCTGATTTTATAGTGCCAAGAATCAAACCCAGGGCTTCCCACATACCAGGCAAGCATCCATCACCGAAGTTCTTCTCCCAGCCCCAACATCTGGGGTGTTTGTGTAGCACTAGTAAGGGGCGTCTTGACCACACGCGCTTACATTCAACCTTTGGAAGGGCCCTGGCCAGTGTGTAAGTGGAGGTGCCTCTGATCCAGCTGGCTCTCCCACACAGACGTCCTCTAGCTCATCTGCTACAGGCACAGATTCAGTTGCCAGCAGCACTTCACAGGCAGAAGTCCTTCCTTGCCTGGGCTCACAGGGTAACCCAACCCCTCATGGTGATTCCAGAATTGGTGCCACGTTCCCAAAGGGAGTCTCTTGCATCCAACCCTCATAGCAGCCTATCAAGCAGCTCTCCATGTGCTTATAGCCCAAGGCTCAGAAGCAGCCAGGGCAAGGAGAGAAGGGAGTCAAAAGTACTCATTTGTTCTACAAATGTTAACTGACTCTGGAATGTGTAAGGGGCACCCTTCCCCCTGCCGGGGGCACACAGAGGTTATGCAGCTGGCATTGTAAAGGGAAGGCAGGCAATGGGAGTGCCTAGTTGTGTGTGATTCAAATATTCTGAAGCTGATCTTGGATGAATCACCTCCAGGAAGCCATTGGCATTTTATCCTAAGCAGCTGGTATCTGCTTAGTACCCACAAACAGGTTACTCACACTGGGCGCAGTAGTGCACACCCATAATCCCAGTGACACAGGAGGTAGAAGCAGGAGGATCACAAATTCAAGGCCAGAGGCAGCCTATGTAACTTCAGTGAGACCCTCATCTCAAGATAAAACATTTAGCTGGAAGCCAGGCACAGTGGCTCACGTCTGTAATCCCAACAATTTGGGAGGCGGAGGCAGGAGGATCACAAGTTCAAGACCAGAGGCTGTCTGCATAATTTAGCGAGACGCTGTCTCAAAAAGTAAAAAAAAGCAGGTCGGACACGGTAGTGCATGCCTGTAATCCCAGCGGCTCTGGAGGCCGAAGCAGGAGGATCCCAAGTTCAGGACCAGAGGCAGTCTACATAACTTAGTGAAACCCTGTCTCAAAAAGTAAAAAAATGGCCTGGGGGCACAGCTCAGTGGTCCAGCACTTGCAAAGCATGCAGGCATGAGGCCCTGGGTTCAACCCCCCTGTACCACAAAAAATAAAAATAAAGATAAAAAAATGGGCTGAGCTTAAAAATAGGTGCAGCTCAGTGGTACAGCAATTGCAAAGCATGCAAGCGCAAGGCCCTGAGTTCAGCCCCCAGTACTGCCAAAATGAATGAATGAATTAATTAATTAAAAATGATATGGGAGAGCGGCTCAGTAGAGCACTTGCAAAGTATATGTGAGGCCCTTGGTTCAACCCCCAAGTACCACACACACAAAAAAAAGTTTACTCACATCGCCTGCACTGCAGAGTGGTAACTGGCCTTTGCAATGTCTGCCTTCCAGTTGCTCAGAGCATCATCCACCTGTGTCAGCCTCAGCTCAGTTTTTCAAAATTTATATTCCTGGGCCTTGCCCTGAATTTATTAGATCACACTCACTAGAATGCTGCACTTTTTTCGCAAGCTTTCTAAATAATTTTTATGCTGGCTAAAGTCTTACTGCCACTGTTCCAGGTTACAGCATTCGATATTCATAACCACCAAGGAAACCGGTCCCATGGTTTTCCTATTTTTCAGATGAGTAAACTGAGGCTGAGAGAAGGAAATTGGCTTGCCCCAAGACACCTAGCTGGGGGCGTAGCAGAGTGTACACCCCTTTCATTCTCCCAGCCCTGTGTCTCAGTCACCCCCACAACTGCAAGGTCTTCCAGAAGGGATGTTGGCTGTTCCAGCCCTACATCTAACCCTGCTTTTTCCCACCTTCCCTGAAGCTTGAAGAAGAACACCCACACCTACTTCTATACCAGCTTCGCTGCCTACATCTTCGGCCTGGGCCTTACCATCTTCATCATGCACATCTTTAAGCATGCCCAGGTGAGCAGCACTGTCCTTGGTGTGTACAGAATGCTTCCCTGTAAGTAACAGATTTACAGAGGGCCGGTTTGTCACGTACACGAGCAGCACAGGGGTACGGAGCAGTCATGTCCCTGATTCTTGTGGCTGTTAGCTTGTGGTTGCAGGATGGCTGCTACTCCAGGCAGCACACGCACATTAGTGGCAAGAAGGAGCAAGAAGCCTAACAGTCAGGCTGTTGCCTTCATCAAGAAGGCAGGAACTTTCCTAGAACCCTCTCAACAGATTCTGGCCCACATTTCATGGGCCCGATACGTCCATGTCCCATGGTCAACCCCGCTGCAAGAGAGTCTGAGGAAAAGCAGTTGGCTTCCCAGGTGGTGAAGTCAAGAAGTAAAGGGTCAACAACAGGGCTGACTGCGTGTTTCAGCCCAGCACCTGCACACAGGCGAGTGATAGGGTGTTGCCCCTCCCTCTCCAAGGCTCTGCCTCCTCCTCCCACCAAGCTGGGTGCCAGATACTGAGCCACCAGGGTAGACAGCATAGCATGAGGGCAGGGAGCCACCAGAATAGTGTGGAGAGGGGAAGCTGAGAGGGCAACCAGAGCAGGCACAATGCCCGCCTCCACTGGCAGAAGGAAGAGCTCTTACTTGGTAAGTGTACCTCAGGCTGGGCTCCATGTGTATGAGGTGCCTATGAACACGTGAGGCCGGAACTTGGGCACCACACAGCAAGGACATGGTGGAACCAGGATTCAAGCCTTGAAAAGCAGGCAGAGCCTCTGCAACCCTGGTTGTGGAAGAGGCAGGTGGAACAGAGGCTGAGGGAGTCCCTCAGGGGGACACTGGACAGGCTCTCAGAGTGTGTGGTTTTCCTTGGAAAAGGGAGGGACGAGGCAGCACCTTGGGCTGGTTGGAGGATGAAATGAATTAATATAAGCAAAGTATTGAGAACCCCATGTAGCCCGGTTAATATTATCTGTCATTACCGTACCCCCCATGCAGTTTTACTGTCTGTGGTTCCAGTTACCTGCAGCCCAAAGTATGAAATGGAACGTTCCATAAACCATAAGTTTTAAATTTCATGTGCTTCTGAATATCATGGTGACCTCTCTGTCCCACATGAGCCATGCCTTTGCCCAGCACGCTCACACTGCGTACACTGCCTGCCCACTAGGCACTTAGTAGCCATCTTCCCTATGTATGGGGTGCGTGAACGTCCACAGTCTCAGGCAGCCATTGGGGATCTTGGAACACATTCCCCAAGCACAAGGGGAGGGCTCTGTTCTGTGCTCCCGAGAGCTCCCCCTACCAGGGCCCAGCCACACAGGAGCTGCTTTTAAATTAACCACAAGGTCCATGTGTTGATCATTCTGCCAGGCATTGTGCTAAACCCAGGCTGTCCTCTGTCTTGCCACCTTCCTGCCTCATCCTCTGCAGCTCCTCTATTACCAGCATGTGCCACCATGGCTGGCATGTGCTAAACCTATGCGGAAGGTCCAGGGTCCCCTAGCCCCCAGGTGGAGAAACCAAGAACACTGCAGAACCCCCTCTCAAGCAGTTCTGCTCCAAACAGCCTCAGGATCTGTGCCAGCTGAGAGTGACATGTACTTGGGAAGGGGGTCAGACAGTGAGTGGACCCTAGTTAGGAGACAAGCTCTGAGGCCTTATGAAGGTCTCTTGCTCCAGCTCTCAACCCCACCTTGGAGTTCAAGGCCAGAGCCATTTCTCTGGCAGCCACCAGGTGGCAGGCTTGCCTTCTGCCTGGCTGCTCACAGAGGAAGATTCCATTCCAAGCTCTCATACAGGTAGGAAGCAGGGGCAAGAGAGGTGGGCCTCTCCTTTGTGGGGAAACTGCAATCCTGAGAGGACAAAAAACTGCCCCAGGTAATACAGCAGACAGCTGGGCTGCAGCTGGAGCCCCAGGTCTGTGCTACTGCCCAGCCCTTCTCCCCAGTCATCCAAATGGGCATCTCCCTGGAAATCCTCCTTGGGAAGAGAATCTATGACATAAGGAGAAGCTGTTCCATGAGGTCCTTCCTTTCTCCAAAACATAGGCAGTCCCAGTGCCAGCCAGCACTGATGTAGATAAGAGTACCTGTCTGACGTTTATGTGGCCTTCAGTTCATTTAGCCTCTTTTAAAAACCTGCTGAAAGCCAGGAAGCTAACACCCCCCTTATGAAGGCCCTTAGAAATTATCAGGTGTAATATCCTCATTGTATAGAACGAGAGACAAGCCCTGAGAGGGAAGTAGTTTAGCCATGGTCACACAGCAAAGCCAGGTCCCAGTACAAAGCCAGGAGCCCTGACCCCAGCTCACTGCCCTGTGCCATGCATTCTACCTTCTCCTTAGCACTGGCTTTTTGGCAAGTTTCTCTGGTTTCTTGAGAGTAAAGAAAATAATACAAGCCCATATCGCTCTGATAGCAAACTTGCTGCCTCACACAGGAACCCTTCCCATGGGCCGACGGCTGTCAGCTCTCACAGTGAGGAAGCCATCCTCCCCTGAAACCCCTCTTTTCTGCCCAGTCTGGTTTGGATGAAGAGAATGCACTGGGCTACAGGCAGAGGATCCTGGGTCCGTATCCTGACCAACTGTGTGATTTTGAATAAGTCCTTTTCCTTCCTCTGATCTTTAGTTTCCTCATCTCTTAAATGGGTATAAGGAGATCTAATTTTCACAAATCAAATTTTATTAAGTTTGAGTTTGATTTTCTGTTTCATTCATTCCTGCTTTTGCTCTTACTATTTTCTTTCTACTTTGAGGATGTTTATTTTGTTCTTTTTCTATTATTTTTTCTTCTGATGATACCAGGGATCAAACCCACAGCTTTGAGCATGCTAAGCAAGCACTCTACCACTGAGCTCTATCCCAAGCCCATTTTTCTAGCTTCTGGATTTAAAGCTAGATGATGTATTTCAAGTCCTTCCTGTTTTCCTGTGAATTCACTTAGGGCTATAAAACTTCCTCTAAGTACCAATTTGGCTGCTTCTCGCAGGTTTGGGGTGGTCCTTTGTCATTTTGATTTTCTTCCCTTGGTCCAAAGCCTAGCTCACAGCAAAAACTTGATATCAGTGGGAGAAGCACACCTGTCCAGGATCCAATCCCAGCTTGGCCACTTACACTTCTTAGTGACCTTAGGCAAGTCATTTCCCCACTGTGAGCCTTGGTAGCGGCATCTGTAAAACCCAGGTCCTCCTGATCCTTAGACTATTGTTAGATTCAAGGAAATTTTGTATAAAATGGTTTCAGTTCACAGCCTATCCAGGCAGGTGCCAAGAAATGGTCTGAATATCAGGCTCTGGGATGGAAGGGGAGGATTCATTTTTTCAAAGGCTGGCTTTGTGCTAAGAATGATGTTTCCTGACCCTTACCCTATTCATCTCCAGGACCCCTCTTAACTTCCAGAGCACCATGAAGAAGCCATTTACTTCGTATTTCCCAGGCCTTCTGAGTCCCGGGCATGCAGAGTGAACAAGGCAGCCAGACTCTGCCCTAAGTCCACAACCCAGCAGGCGAGCACCTCCAGTCTGCAGTGGCACGGGAATGTCCCCTTACAAATTGCTGAAGAGTGCTGGGAGGAAGAATGAGGGGCCAGAGAGTGCAACAAGCAGAACTGGTGGAGGCTGGGGGCTGGAGGAGGAGGAAACTAGGCAGAGGTGGGAAGAGCAGAAGCCGCACCGGCAAAGGTCCTGGGGCTATGGCTGGAGTAAGCTAGCTAGGCAAGGTTGGAGGAGAACGCCAAGGGTCACGTCTCATGGAGGCCATCGACAACCACTGGAGACTTTGGAAGGTTGAGCAGTGGAGTGAGGTCCATTTTTCAGATGCAGCAGGCAAAGAATGGCTTCAGTCTGTCATGCTAGACTTGCACCCTAAGTTTAATGCTTGGACCCCTGAGATCCAGGCTGTCCCCTCCCACCAGAGCTTTAGTCCTTCTCTGCAAAAGCAGGGCAGTCAGAGGCCGTAGACCTGGGATGAAGGCCAAGGAGGACTCAGCTCAAGGCCTGCACAGCAGGGCAAGCGCATGCCCAGGAGACTTAGTACAGTCGTCCTTTTCTCCCAGCCAGGCTTTCCCGAGGTGGCCAGAGCACCTGGGTGTGAATCTCAGTGGAGCTGCTAACTACTAGGTCACCTTAACACTGACTGCAGGAAGTGCCATCTGCGTGGCAGCTGTGCCGTCGTGGGCGCCATTACAGCAGCATCTCCCAGAGCATTTGTCAAAAGTGTGAGCTCCCCACCCCAGCCCTGCACAGCAGGCCGCTGGGAGAAAAGCCAGCCCAGGAGGTTGCAGTTTGGCACCAGGTGTCCAGATGATCAGACACTGCCAGCCAGACTCCTGGGGACTGTTGAATCCCTGCATTGTTGAGTTTCTTTGTGTCCAGGGGCAGCAGTCCTGGCCTGGGAGTCCGGAGCCCTGGGTTCAGGCCCAGCCACTGACTTGCTCTGTGAACTTAGGCCAGGGATGTCTCTTAGTCAAGCCCTGAGCAGGTCCCTGGTCAGCCCAGCCTTACCAGCCTCTTTCTTCTCACAGCCTGCCCTCCTGTACCTGGTCCCTGCTTGCATCGGCTTCCCTGTCCTGGTGGCATTGGCCAAGGGTGAAGTGACAGAAATGTTCAGGTAAGGCAGGAGCGGGAGGCATTCACACGGGCGCAGGTGCACCTGCAGGCAGCTACTCGAACCTGCCAGGGGTGTTTGTACACGTCTCCAGGAGAACACTGTTCCTGCCGCCTGCTCCACCCCTTGCCCTTCCTGCCAGCACCTGGGTTCCTGGCCTGTGGTCACCAGTGGGAACCTTTCACTGGGCCAGGAGCCAGGGGAGGACCAGGCCTGGGGCTCTCCTGGGAAGCCCCCACACAACATGTGAGGTGGGTCATAAGAAGGGAATGGTTGGTGGGGTGTCCTCTCCAGGCTACCTACTCTCCGAGGCCCTGGGGTCCCAGCCTTGCTAGGCCATCGTATGTCTTGAGGTCTACCTTTCTACTCCAGCATCAGTTTTCACATGTAATAAGACAAGCTGTGGCAGAAAGCACTCCTCAAGAAGCATGTGTCAGTCCCTGCCCAGCCACCTCAGGCCGTAACCCGCAGCTCACGGCTTTTTGTCCATGACCATGTGTACCACGCACACCCCTTCCCAGTGGGCATAGCCACATCTGCTGTGCCTGCTGCACAGCCCCAACGGCAAGCCAAGGCCTTCGTGACTCCAGCAGGTGTCTGCTCCTTAACACCACTGACTCCACCCACCAGGGACCTAGAAATAGCTGCCAGCTGTGATTAAAGCTGCCCACTCGGGGGCCTTCCACCCAGCTCCACCTGCCTGGGCTCCAAGTTGTCCTTCAAGCGCCTGCCAGGGCCTCCTGTGCACCTGGCTGCCCACAGGGCAGCCTGTGACTCACCCCTCCCCCATGCCTGCCCCTGCTCGTATCTCCTGGCCTGGCAAAGCCCTGGGTCTCTGAGGCGAGTGGGCGTGGGGAGGTGAATGACAGAATGGCTCTGGGGAGCTTTGGGAGCAGGCATGGCACCTCATCCCTGAGCTCAGCACCTCCTTGCTGCTTCTACACATCCATCCCCGTGTCCCCCTGTACCTGCCTTGGAGCAGCCTCCCCAGTCCAGGCTGTGTCCTCATCAGGTGGAGCTCAGCCACAGCAGGCGGAGCCTCCTTTCACCTGCTGGGGCTTGGTTTCCCTAAAGGTTGTACCATACAGACAGCCTGCCTCCCCCAGGAGGTCCTTAGGGAAAGATGAGAAAGCAGGGGGGCTTGCTCTTCTGGGTCCTCTCTCCTGGTTCTCCACTGATCTTTTGCTTTGCTTTTCTCTTACTGTCATTCTCTTTTCATTAATTCATTTGTTTTTTAATGGGTAATATATTCACATAGTTCAAAATTCCAAGCCAGGCACAGTGGTGCACTCCTGTACTCCCAACTCAGGATTACAAGAGGCAGGAGGATCACAAATTCAAGGCCAGAAGCAGCCTGTGTAATTTAGCGAGACCCTAACTCAAAATTTTAAAAAATAGGGAGATCAAACCCGTAATTACTAAAAAAAAAAAAAAAAAATTCCATGGCTGTGAGAGGGAGAACATCCTCATGCCCCAGCCACCCTGAAGAGCCCAGCTCTTTCTTACACACCTTCAGAGACACCTGTGCACTGACGGTGGCATTCTGCAGCATTCTGCACCTTGGTGTATTTGATGCTGAGGATGGAACCCAAGGTCTCAACCACGCTAAGCACATGCTCTGCCTCTGGGCTACACCCCAGCTCTTGGCTGTGGTCAGAACACTTGATGTTAGACATCCCTCCACGAGCAGCACATACACATTCAGAGCCTTCTCGTCCTTTTGCCCAGCAAGACAGCTGTGCTCCCTACTCCTTGGGAAGGTCTCTGTCCTCCTTCAGTCTTGCCCTCTCCATCTCTTTGTTCTTTCTGTCTCTGTCTCTCACACAGCTACGAGTCCTCGGCGGAAATCCTGCCTCATACTCCGAGGCTCACCCACTTCCCCACAGTCTCGGGCTCCCCTGCCAGCCTGGCCGACTCCATGCAGCAGAAGCTAGCCGGCCCTCGTCGCCGGCGCCCGCAGAATCCCAGCGCCATGTAATGCCCAGCGGGTCCCCACCGCCCGCTCCCCCCTCTACCCTGGGCCCAAGGTAGGGCAGACTCTCCAGATCCAGCATAAGGGCAGGTAGCATCACCAGGGTAGGCAGTGGGAGGCAGCCCTTCTGCAGCCACCAGCACCACAGGGAGCAGGCAGCCCCAACATGGTGGGGCTTCCACAAGAGTGTCCCCCAAGAGTGGCCCTGTCAAACAGTAGTAGATGCTGTGACTACTCACCGCGTACATGCCCCTGGGCATGTCACTCTATTCTTTCAGAGCCTTCCTTTCTTCATCTGTAAGTGGGCACATTTCTGCTTCTCAGGGTTGATCAAGTGAGGAAACGTGTGTTGTGCTTGGTATGAATGTAGTTGCTCAATAAGTGAAGCCTGTGGTAAGAGCTGAGCCAGAATGTCGATCCTGAGGAGCAGCACAGTGCCAAACCAGTGGAACAGTTCTCCCCGGAACTGCCCTGTGGAGGTCCCTGGAGCTGGCACCCCGGAGCTGCCCTGTGACCCCTGCCATGTGCCATGGGTGGCAGCTCATCTCCGGGGGTCTCATGCTGGCTGCCCTTTCTTCCACTCTCCAGCAGAAGGTTCAAGGAGCTTCAAGTTGATCCACACAAGCCCAGGCCCAGCCTCTCCCACTTGCTGCTACCCTTGCTGCCTCTTGGCACCTTGGGGCCCAGGGAAAGCAGAGCAGCCTGTCTGGCAGGGCACACAGCAGGGCTAGGGCCAGGCGCCAGATGGTGGGCCACAGATGGGAGAACAACCCTGTGTGCCCAGGGCTTACCTTGGATTGCAGGGAGTGGAGGCTGACAAAGACTCTGCCTTCCCCCTCTAAGTCGTTTTTTATTGTTCTATTTTCTGGTCAGTTATGAGGAGTCAAATCCTAAAGATCCAGCAGCTGTGACGGAATCCAAAGAGGCAACAGAAGCATCAGCATCGAAGAGGTTGGAGAAGAAGGAAAAATGAGGCCGCTGGTGCCTGTCCCTCGGAGGGGTGGACCAGCAGGTGACACAGGCAGAAGATGCCTGCAGGAGTGAAGACAACTCAAGGACAGGGGAGCGGGCAGCACGACTCCTCTGTCCCACCTCTGTGGCCTGTTACCCTCTCCCCCTTCTCTGGCCTTCCTCTGCTACTCATCCCCTGCAGACAAAGGAAACCCTCAGCTTCCTCACTCCCCAGGAGCCGGGAGGGAACGGGGTATGATTTTTAGATTTTTGTATCCTGGACTGGCTTTGCCTCACATTAAAAACTCATCCCATGGCTGGGCGGGCCACTGTGCTGGAAGGTTCTCTGCATCTGCACCCAGTGTTCTGTGCTACGTTCACTAGGTCTCATCTGCCACCCAGAAACTTCTCTGCAATCCTCTTCCTGGGAACCCACCCTTGATGCCAGGCCAGCTCAGCACTCCAAGCATGCCCAGTGGCCAACAGAGGGGGCTCATGAGCCCTCCTTCCCAGCCTTGGCACTTTCCTCAACCCCTTGTTCCCAGTGCTGGGGTCATGAGGGCAGGTGCCCCCTCTGCCCCCACTCACTTTGGCAAACTGTGGGCCATCCTGCTCAGCAAGGGCACCAGGGACTGTAAAGCCCACCAGCTTCTCTGGTCCCAGTGTCCCTGTAGCTTAGCCTGGAGAAGTGCCGGGTTCCAGTCTGCCCTGAAGATCAAGGCCCCCTTCTCCCATTCTGCCCATTTCTCCACTTCCCAAAAATGACTGTTGCAGGGCCAGGCTCTTAGAGAGGCCAGGGTGGGGAGGCATTGGGCCCAGTGACTCTGAGAGGCCATGTGGGCCAAGGAGTTGGAGATCCCAGGGTCAAAGTTTCCCTCACCCCTGGCCTTCAGGAGAACCCCCAGTGGACAAAGCAAGGAGTTTTCTTGCCTGGGGTCAGAAAACAGGCGTGAGCAGCCATTGGGTCTGACTACCAGGTGCCCAGCTCCTGGCCCAAGGCTCTCCCTTGCCCAAGCTTCAGACTCAAAGGCTGAAAATAACTTGCTTCCAGACAATTTGGAGATGGCTGAAGGACAAGCATGCCCAGAGCCGTGGGAGTGAGAGTATGGGGACCGTGGCTATCTCGCTAGGTGCTGACACAGAGTGAGCATCTGGATACAGGATTGCACTTCATGCTCACAGTCCCAGGCCCTGAGTGCCATTGCTAGCCCCACTGTGCAGATGAGGGAACTGAGGCAGCTTGCCCATGGATGTGGATGACCTCAAGCAATCTGAATCAAAGTCTAAATTCTAAGGACCATGCAGCTGCTCTGCAGACCCTTGCGATGGAGTCCCTTCTGAGCCAGCCACCAAACTTCTCTGGGCCAGGACTCCATGGAAATGAAAAGAAGAGGAAATCTCAAAGTCATGTCCCAGCTAGGGGGTCCCTTTCAGGGGCTTCTCGGATCACTGCAGACTCCAGCCGCCTCCAGGGGGAGGCCGTGTGGTCCTGGAACAAAGCCCCTGTGAGGGCGGCAGATGGGGCATGCAGCCCAGGCACACAGCGCGGTTGGCTCTGCGGCCCAGGGCCCACAAAGGCCTCATTGAGTCACCACCGACCCCCGGCGGAGGCTGAGGTGGCAGTGGCGCCGGGCGCCTGCCACCTAATGACCGTCCTGGCCCGGCCAGATGTTCCACAGACCTCGGCAGTGTCAACCAGGGCCCGCCCGGCCAGCCGGCCACAGAGGCCACTCCAATTCCAATTAACCAGCTTCAGCTGAGCAAACAGCGGGCAGCGGGGCCCAACCTGGGCGGTAGGCCCGGCCAGCAGAGCCTCCGAGTCTAGACTCCAGATGTGAACCACCGCCGCCTGAGTCCCATGGAAAAATGGCACCAGGCCGGGCACGGATTGGGCCTGCACGTTGAGAGGCAGGGTGGGTGGTTGGGCAGGGCCTTGGGTGGGGCTGGTGCCAGCCTCACCCTGGGGTGGGGGTGGGTTCTTGGGAAGCTACTTCAAAACCCCAGAGCTTTGCCCTCCGCTTGTGTCCCTCTCCATGCCTCAGTTTCCTCTGGTTGCAGCAGATACAAGGAGGGTCCAAGAGGAAAACCAGCCCTGTTGAGAGCCCCAGCACAGACTTCATATTTAACAGTTCAACATGTGACTAGCATTGTGCTAGTGTCTTAGAAAATTTAATCACAACCCTGTGAGGTACCTACCACCATTTTACAGACAGAATGAGAGCCAGCACGGTGGCGCAAGCCTATAATCCCAGTGACTAGGGAGCAGAGGCAGCAGATCTTCAACTTAGACCCTGTCTCAAGACAAAAAAAAAAAGCTGAGGGTGCAGCTTAGTGGTGGGATGCCCTGAGTTCAATCCCCCAGTACCACACGCACAAAAGGGAAACTGAGGCAGAGAGGCATTTGGGCATTTGAACCAGGGAGCCTGGTTTCCAAGCCCATGATGTTCCGCACGTTGCTGTTTGACATAAATTAGGATTCTGGATTCCTGGTTCCTTTCCTTGGGGGCTGCGTTGGTGAAGCAGGGATGGGAGCGGTGGCAAAGTCAAAACCTGACAGTGCCAGGCTGGTTTCCACAATGTGCCAGCAGCAGCCCTGCCCGCTCTGCCCTATTTCCTCAGCTGCTGTCTCCTCCCAGGACCGAGCTGGCTTTTTAGGGGAAAATCCTTTAGTCCCTACCCCTATCCCAACAGGTTTCGCAGCCAGTTATGTAGACACCGGTCCAGTCACTGGGGACAGAGCACTGAGAACACGAGGTCAAATGCCCACTCTAAAGCTGGCATTCTGCTCAGGGGAGAGACTTCATCAGCCCAATAAGTGGATGATGTCAAGTGGTGACATAGCGCAGCAGAGGTGCCGCCTGTCCCCACGATCCTGTCTGGAAACCTGAAAGGCAGGTGGGATCCAGTGGCCCTTGCATGAACAAAGAAACTTGAGTCCCCCCAAAAAAGGGCATGACTGGCGGGGGAGTTCACGGAGTGCTTGTCAGGCGATGCCTGTGCCTCCCCACTCCTTCCTCGGTGATCCCAGGCCGCGTCGTGGGAGACGGAGGTTAAGGAGGACGGGAGGAACCGCATCCTGCGGGGTGCGTCAGGAAGGGCCGAGCGAGCGGGAAGGAAAGCACCACCTCCCGCCCCCGCCGCGGCCACACCTGGGCTCTGCAGGCGGCAGGGGGCGGGCCGGAGCCTGGCTCCAGCTAGTCTGGGCCGCCTCTCCGCGCTCCCTGTGGGGGCCGCCAGATGGGCCGGCCGCCCGCGCAACTACGCAAGCAGGAAGCTGCAGCCTTGCTGCCAGGACGGCGCGTGGGGAGGGTGTGGTCAGCATTGGTCCCGCCCTTTTGCGGGCGGGGCCCCGAGGGCGCGAGGACAGGCTGGTTGTGAGCATTGGGATCCTACTTGCTGGGTTTCCTTGGGCAAGTCACTGAGTTTTTCTGTGCCCTAGTTAACCCACGTATAAAACGGGACCACTTACCATTAACTTTTTTAGGGGTTAAGCTTTTGTTTGTTTGATTTTGGTTTTTTGAGACAGTGCCTCACTCTTTATCCCAGGCTGGCGTGGAACTCACCATCCTCCTGCCTCAGCTTACAAGTGTTATCACCTCTTCTGATTATGTGACCTAACCATAGGTCCCTCCTATAGTTGGATTTTCTCATTTAAAAAATGGGGAAACAATTGTACCTCCCTCAGCCCTGGGTTGTCTCCACTGGAATGTAAAATGTCCTTCCCAACACCTGGCCCGGTGCAGGCACTAAGCATTTGTTAAATGAATGAATGTAAAGGTCCGGGACAACCCTGAGACCTTCCACATAGTGGGCACTTCATAAATGGCCACATTTGCATTATCTTGGGGCAGCTTCTAGTCGCTGAGCTTCATTTTCCTCCAATACTTCATGAGTGGCTGTGAGGATTAAGCCAAATGGTCCTTGGAAAGCACACATAGTATGCCCTCAATAGATATTTATGGAAGGGTCGCCAAGATGTGAAAAAAACACATGCTATTTGATGAATCTGAAGGGAAAGAATATACAAAAGAATTGGATTAAGATGTTTTTTCTAGGCAAAGTTTTTGTTTGTTTGTTTTGTTTTGTTTTGCGGTACTGGGGTTTGAACCCAGGGCTTTGCGCTTGCGTGCTCTGCAAGTGCTGAACCACCGAGCTGCACCCTAGCCCAATGTTTTACTTTTTCAGACAGCGTCTCGCTAAATTACACAGACTGCCTCTGGTCTCAAACTTGCGATCCTCCTGCCTCCACCTCCCGAGCCTCTGGGATTGCAGGTGTGTTCCAACCCGCCCGGTTTAGGCAAACTTTTATATAGTTTATGTTCTTAAGAGATTTTGAGCCAGATGAACATATTTGTCAAAAAATAACACAAACTGAAAATAAAAAACGAATCCAACCTTATCCTTAGAAAAAAGAAATATTAACTACTCAACAACATCTGTATCTGGGAGCAGGAGGCATCAAAAACTCAGAGAAGATCCAAAGACCTGCTCAGAATCAGAAAGAGCTAGGAAATGGCAAAAATGGGATCTGAATGCAAGTTCATTGGACTCCAAATTAAATACAAAAAGGAGTAAGGGAAGGAAGCTCACCTCCCTCATGTGCTTTTCATCACTTCTTCCAGGAGGGTGGGATCTGAGTAGAGTAGAGGAAAGGGGCCTAGAGGGGAAGCAAGGAGGTAGGGAGAGAAAGAGAGAAGCCAGAAACCTGAGGGATGAAACGTGAGAGGTAAGCAGATCCCTCAGCTAGACCAAGGGGCTTATCAGGCTTTATCCTGAAGGCAATGGGGAGCCAAGGAAGGACTCTGAGCATGGAAGTGACATCCTTTCTATTCATTAGAAAGAAGAAGGAGATGGACAGGAGCAATGATGCAGGCCAGTGATGACAGTATCCTGACTGATAAAAGGGAGTAGATGGACAGGAGTCTGGGGACTCAGCACTGCCCATAGGGTGTGGACTGAAGGTCATCTAGATGTCCCTTGGCAGCCTGGCAAGATCATAAACCCACATGGCCTGATGCTATTTACCAATTTCTTTTTTGTTGTTTTGGTTTTTAGGGGTTTTTGAGACAGTCTCAATGCCTAGCACAAGCTGGCCTCAAACTCCCATCCTCCTGCCTCAGCCTCTCATGTGCTGGGATTGCAGGCATGTGACACCACACCCTGCTTTCACTTACCAATTTCTTCTTCTTTGCGGATTGTGCAACAAGCACCCCTTCTGTTTCTAGAACCTAAGATTCTTACTGCTCACTGTGCTACTGAAAAACTCCAGAGACAGATATTAGTGGAGGGAAAGTGCTTCATTCAAAGCCAGCCCTGAAGACAGAGGACACTGTCCCAAAAGTCTGTCTCAGTGGGTTTTAGGGCACAAAGAGCTTTTATGGGAGAAAAAAAAGTGCAGAAAGGCTATGGGAAGGGAGGCCATGTGCTGGACAGGGCCTCTGCCATCCCAAGATGTGTTTGTCTTCTTTTCTCTTCTCTGGCTGAAACCTCACTGTGGACTTTGCTCTCCTACAGCTAGTCAACCAGAACCTGAGGATGGCTTCTCTTTAGCAAAAATGCTTAGGGAGGGGGAGCAAGAGACAGTTTCAAATGATCCCATGTTATACTCACCCAGACCCTCTCTGCTTAAAAAGTCCTAAGCTTGAGACTGTCGGTGCAGGTTAGTGTTACAGCATTTGCCTAGCATGCCAGGGCTCTAAATTCAATCTACAGAACTGCAGAAAAAGAAGGAGGAGGAGCAGGAGGAGGGAGGGGAGAGGAGGAGGAGAGAAAGAAGAAAGAAAGAGAGAAAGAAAGAGAAAGAAAGAAAGAAAGAAAGAAAGAAAGAAAGAAAGAAAGAAAGAGAGAGAAAGAAAGAAAGAAAGGAGAGAGAGAGAGAAGAAAGAAAGAAAGAAAGAAAGGGGGGGGGAGGAAAGAAAAAAAAAATAGAAAATCCCTAAGCCTCCTCAGGGTGAGAAAGAAAGAGACAGAGAGAGAGAGAGAGAGAGAGAGAGAGAGAGAGAGAGCGCTCGTGTGCACGCCAGCAGGTAGGTGAGGGAAGGCAGGGAGGGAGGGAACGAAGAAAAGAAAAAGGGAAAGGAAAGAAAAAAGAAAAAAAGAGAAAATTCCTAAGCCTCCTCAGGGTCCCCAGGTGTGGTCCGTCCCAGGAAGAAGCCTAAATTCCCAATGGCTTTGAGATGAAGGGAACCAGCGGAGACCGGTGCTGAGAGTAGAGAATGGAGACTGAAACACCATCTTCGCCCCCCACCCAGGATGTGCTGAAGTGAGCCTGTTTCATGCACTTGGACATGTGCCTGATGCTCCCATGGGAGTACAATGTGCCTCCTGCAATGTACACACTTGGAGTGTTCACAAGACTCATGCGCACACTCATATGTGTATGTGAATCTGCGCATGTACTCATGCGTACACATCCCCACAGGCATCCAGGAGGTGTCCAGTTGGTACTTGGCAGCACAGGGGAACCCTCATGGAAGAAAAATACCAATAATAGCTGTCATTATTATTTACTGTGTGCCAAGCACCATTCCACATATTCACATGCTTTCCATACTTAACCCTCACATCACCCCTTTGCACAGACGGGAAATAAAGGCACAGAGGAGAAGAAACCAACCCAAGGCCACACAGCAATCAAGAGCCTTTCCAGTCCTGAACTGCCCCACCCCTGACCTGGCTGGTCTGTCTCCTTGTCAAGTTTTATGCCATTCAATTTTCCTCTATTGAAACCTTTTATTGGGGCTTTGGATGTGGCCCACTGGGAGAGCATTTTCCCAGCATGCGCAAGACCTGGGTTTCATCCTCAGCACCATGAAAAGAAAACAAAAGAAAACCACTTTTATTACCACAGAAGCTTCATATGTGCCTCGTAGGAAATTAGAATATATGTTAAAAATAGACAAAGCAGCACATTCCTGCTACCCAGAAATCACTACTGACAATTTAACATAGATGTTTTATTTGTTTCCTGGGCTTATTATGCATTTTCAACCTAAATCAGACCTACAGAGCGTATTGTTTTGACATCTATTTTGTTTCCATTTTGGTCAGTTGTTGTCATTCCATTTAATACCCAGACTGCATCCAACCTTTGTCATTTTAAGGGAGGACAGGCGAGACAAACAGGCCATCTGCATGTGAAGGCAGACCCCTGCCTCGGAGGAGAGGCCCTAACTCCCCTCTTCTTCCTGCCCTCCCCAAAGCTGTGGAATGCCCCTGGGGAAGAGAAAGAAGGGACCCCTCTTCTCTCCCTGGTGCTGTATTCCAGGCCTCTGGGTGCCTGTGCACCTGGAGTGTGGCTGGAGGCCCCCGCTGGCTGCTGGGAGCTGGCTGCCCATCCTTCTCAGGCTGTCCCAAGGCCCGCTGAAGTCTCCAGGTGGCAGAGGGGAAGTAGAGGCACAGGAAACCCATGTACCGCAGATGGGAGGGGACTTAGAGAAAATCCAGGGCTGAGGCTGACAGCCAGATGCCATGGCGTGGAGGAAGGGAGGCCGAGATCCTTTCTGCCTGATCAGGGTCCTCTCTGCCTGAGGGCTCTCCATGCCATGTGATGGAGGGAGGTGTATCTTGTGAGACTGTGCAAGGGTTGGGGTTTGTGTGAAGGTGTTTAAATCTTATGTAAGGCAGTGTTGTAGATGTGTTTCTACTTGGCTGTGTTTGTGAATTGTCAAAAGACAAAATTACAACAAATTTAGTTTAAAGATCATTTTTTGTTTTTTGGTTTTGTTTGTTTGTTTTTTGGTGGGGGGTGGTTTGAGGCAGGGTGTAGCTCAGGCTGTCCTGGACCTTTTGCTGTAGACCAGGCTGTCCTTGAACTCAAGTCCATCCTCCTGCCTCAGCCTCCTAAGTGCTGGGATTACAGATGTGCACCACCTTGCCCAGCTAGTTTAAAGATCAATTTAATTTTTCTTTTTTCTTTTTTTCCAGTCCTAGGGGATCAAACCCAGGGCCTCATGCATTGTAGACAAGGACTCTACCACTGAGCCACATCCTTCAGTATTGATTGGTTTTTATTTGTGTTTCTATAATCGGGCAACCCCTTGTTTTATACTAGGGTATGTGTTAGGATGAACCAACTGGATAAGCTTGCTCCACAGGCAGAGAAGGGCTAAAGAAAGCAGAAACAGCAAAAAGTAGATGGGCCATTTCAAAGTTACTTTCCATCATAAAAGGTAAAGTCGCCAGGGGATTTCCTTATCACTTATCATGCCACTGGCATAACTGCCTGTTTGTGGATTTCACTTTTATCTCTCTTGATTTCTTGAAAAGGCAGATAAACAATCCCCTCTTCCTCACAAACACTGGGGAGCTAAACCCAGGGCCTAGCACATACTTGGCAAACGTTTTACCCACCAACCTGCACCCCCAGCCTCTTTTTCTTGTTTTCTTTTTTAATTTTTTTACAAATTTTATTCTATTTTTAGGTTTTAAATTACAAGGTTCAATTTAATACTTTCAAATACAATTCTTAAGAAAGATTACTTACAAATACTTGCTAGTACTTTCAAATGAGAGAAGAAATGGCATTTCAGTAAAACTGAATGTATTTTACACATGAGATAACAATCCTTTCATCACCAGGTGGAATTACTCCAATTCACACATTCCCCAGTCCCTTTTTCATTTATTATCTTGAGACAGAGTCTCCCTCCTCCTCCCAAGTCACTGGGACTACAGGAGTGAGCCATCGCGCTGGGCCAGATAAACTATTTAGTGTTCCTTGGCAGTGTGGACTGTCAGCATGAGTGACTCCATTTTGGGTTGGTCTGTTGGGCCTAGTGTGGCTGTTCCGTCCAAACCAATGGCCTCCTGTACCTTTTATTGAACAGAATGTATGCTTATGCATTTGCATCTGTGTTGGTATGTTTAGGAGTGTGTCTGTGAAAACATTGGTGAACAAATCCCTGCACTGGTGTGCATGTGGGAAAGACTGGCTGTTGGGAATGTCTGGGTTTATAAGAGGGTTTCTGAGGGGCTTGTATGAGCTTGTGCACGTGCAGTTCCACCTTCTGACTGCCCAAGTGTGTGTCCATGTGTTCCAGGTCTAGGTGTTTTGGTCCTTGCTCCCCTCTGCCTGGGTCACTCTCCAGTGTTGGTGTCCTATGCCCACCGGCCTCCTCTCAGGCCTTCCTCTCTTCTGGCTTCTGGAAGTTCATGGAAGTTTTCCAGAAAGCACAGATTCTGGGACTAGAGAAAACAGGACTTGGAATTCTGACTCACCCTTCTCTTGCAGTGCAGTTTTAGTCAACTGACTGGGCGCCTCGGATTCATCCTCTGTGACATGAGAAAACCTATTTCCTGGGTATTGCTGGTGTTATTCTATTATTCTCTATTACCTGCCTCCTTTCCAAACACCAGACAGCCCTTCCTGCCCCTGCCAAATTGATGACACCTTTGTTTAAGCCTAAAATCTCCTCCCAATTTTATCAGCAACTAATCGCTGATGCCCCTGGATTTAACCTGGACATGTTAGGGGAATGTTAAAGGCAGTGAGGAAGAGCCTTGCTGGGCAACGCCCCACAGACATGCTGGTTGGTAAGTTTGCTGGTGTGCGAGGTGCGTGAAAGGTGAGGCCCTTCTGTTGCGGCCGCAACACACAGCACCATGGGGGGCCGGGGGTGGGGAGTTGCAACTGAGCAAGAAAAAGAAGGGGGAAAAAATGCATTTCTTCCTTTAAAAAAAAATTTTTTTTGGCCAGGCGCCGTGGCTCACGCCTGTAATCCCAGCGACACAGGAATCGGAGGCAGGAGGATCGTGAGTTGAAGGCCAGGGGCAGCCCGTGTAACTTAGCGAGACCCTGTCTCAAGATAAAAAGCAAGCAAGCGGGTGGGTGGTGCGGCTCGGCTGGGAGGTAAAGCGCTTGCCTGGCCTGTGCGAGGCCCTGCGTTCAACCCCGACTTCTGGGGGGCTGGGGAAGGCTTTTTCAGTCCATGTCCCATTTAAGCCTCACAGGACGGAAATGTCCTGGAATGAGAAATTAAACGCGAGGGGAAACGCATTATCTGAGGTTTTTAACGGCTCTCTCAGGGTTCCCCGGGACCGACCCGCTTCCCAGCCGCTGTGTGGTCCGGCCGGAGCCCGCGGAGCCCCCGGCCGCCCGCCCACCCACCTCCAGCCCGGCGCTTTCCCAGGATTCACATGGTAATGAAGGCATCCATCTTCCCCGCCACACACTGGGCCCTGCCGACCTCCGCAGCACAATGCGCCCCAGCGCCGCCGCCCCACCACCTGGTGGATTTTCCCAGGGAAGGGAGGGAGCGGGAGGAGCCGCGGAGCCCCGTCCTCCGGCCCTGGCCCTGGCCGTGGGAGTCGGCCAGGCAGCCAGAGCGCCGCTGTCCTTGGACGCGCGCGGCGCAGCCTTGGCACCCTCGGCTTCCTCGTCGGCCAGCTGGAGGTGGTGCTACCCGAGGCTGCGAGGGGGCCGAGGGGCTTGGTGGCGGCAGGCTCACGGTAGTGCGCACAGATGTAAAGCAGAGGCGGTGCGACTCCAGGGATGAGGGGCGGCTCAGGGATGGAGACTGCAGGAGGCCCTGGGCTCCATCGCCTGCACCGTTTCTTGAGGATGGATGGCGACCAGGCTTGGTAAGGCGAGTTGCATCATTGTCACAGTGCAACCCGACCACACCTCTACGGTGACACTATGGGGATTTAGTAGAGGAACGCACTGAGACCAGAGATCAGAGGCACTGTAGTCCCCAAACCAGCAGAGCCAGGATTCAAACCAGGTTTCCCTCACCCCCAGCCGGAAATCTTAACCACCACATTAGATCACTATCATCATTATTATCATCACAATTATTGAACTAGATAATGATTCTGGAAAAAACATGTGAAAACTTCAGGGAAGCAAGGAAGGGGCAGAGGGCTAAGTGGTACTCACTGTTGTCTCCCCCGGCTTTGGGAAGACAAAAACCCAAGATCAAATCCCAGCATGATGGTGCATGTCTGTAATCTCAGCACTCTGGAGTCTGAGGCAGGAGGATGGAGAGTTTCAGGCCAGCCTGGGCTATAAACTGAGACCTTGTCAAAAAGGAGGAGGAGAAGAAGAGAAAGAAAAGGAAAAAAAGAAAAAATGTGAAGATTGAATGCATGAAATAACTGAAGAATGAAACACATTTTCATTCTTGTGAAGATGGCATGTGGGGCTGGGCTCAGTGGCACACACCTGTAATTCCAGTGACTTGAGAGGCTGAGGCAGGAGGGTGGTGCGTTGGAGGCCAGAAGCAGCCTGCGTAACTTAGCAAGACCTGTCTTTAAAAAAAAGGAGTCGGGCTCAGAGGTGCACACCTGTAATCCCAGCATCTCCGGAGGCGGAGGTAGGAGGATTGCAAGTTCGAGACCAGAGGCAGTCTGCGTAATTTAGCGAGACCTTGTCTCAAAAAATAAAAAAAATGGGCTGAGGGTGCAGCTCAGTAGTTCAGCACATTGAGGCCCTGGGTTCAACCCCCAGTACCACAAGAAGAAGAAGGAGGAGAAGAAGAAGAAGAAGAAGAGAGGGAGAGAGAGGGGGAAGAAAGAAAGAAAGAAAGAAAGGGAGGGAGGGAGGGAGGGAGGGAGAAATGGAGTCTGGAATCAGGATGCAGGCAATGGGAAAGCACTTGCAAAGTATGTGCAAGGCCTGTGTTCAACCGCCAAGTATTGAAAAGGAAAAGAAGGAGGAGGAGGAGGAGGAGAAGGAGTAGGGATGCGGGGTTTGTTTAATGGTGTATTAGATCATGTGTTAGTATCTACTGTAAGGTAGGGAGTAGCTCTAGCTGGTTTCAAACTTCTGCGTTGCTTGATCTCTGAGTGATGTTGGCACTGTTATTCTTATCTGGTTTGTACCTTCCAGGAACGCAAATGCTCATTAACCAAATGATGCTCCAAATAAATGCATAATTCCACCTTGTAAATGAGGGTTACTGGGGTTGGGTGGGAACATTCACAACAAGGCTTCTGAGAGGAGGGGGTATTTTCCAATCAGAGCAAAAAACAGAAGATCAGAATCACTGCCTCTTCAAATGGAATCTTGGAAATCACTGGACACCATGGCACATGCCTGTAATCCCAGCAACTCAGGAGGCTGAGGCAAGAGGATTGCAAGTTCAAGGCAGAAACAGCCTATGTAAATTAGTGAGACCAAGACTCAACATAAATTTAAAAAAATAAAAATAAAAAAATAAAAAAGAACGCAAGGGAGGGCTGGGATGCAGCTCAGTGGTAGAATGCTTGCAAAGTATGTATGAGGCCCTGGGTTCAGCCCCCTAGTACTACCAAAAAAAAAAAAAAAATCTGGATCCCCACCCAACCTCTTTGTTCCCCAGTGCAAAACTGCCTCCCTGCACATTGCCCAAATCTACTTCCTCCTTCTGCACCAGTGTTACTCAAACTGGCTGTCTCAAGATATTTATGATGGTAGGGATGGAACTAAGTATGATTTCAATTTTGTTTTAGAGCTAAACCATATTCCCCAATGCTTTGTAATGAGTATGTGTTACCATTTTAATTACTCAGCTTTCATACAAAGAAGACATTGTTATGGAAAGGCAAATGACAAAGCTATAGCAACAAAGAGGGGAAAGTCTGTGTTCAACCTGGGTCTCCCACCTAATCTCACACCCAACCCTGAGATAACCACTGGAACAGCTGGAGGCTCTGTGCATTTGAAAAGTATATTCTAGGACTGGGGGTGTAGTTCAGTGGTACAGCACTTGCCTAGCACAACTTGGATTCCATTCTCAGCACCCTGGGAGGGGTGGAGTATACAGGACCCTGGAAAACCTTATGCTATGTGAAAGCAGCCAGTCACAAAGATCACATATTGTATAATTCCATTTACACAAACTATCCAAGATAGAATAAACAGGCAAATCTATAGAGACAGAGAGACAGGAAATAAATGAGTGACTGCCTAGGGCTTAGGGAAATAAGGAGTAATTGCTAATGGGTATAGAGTTTCTGTTTGGGGTGATGAAAATGTTCTGAAATTGCTGGACGTGGTGGCTCATGCCTTTAGTCCCAGTAACTCAGGAGGTGGAGGCAGGAGGATTGCAAGTTTGAGGCCAGAGGCAGCCTGTATAACTTAGAAAGAAGATAAGATAAGAGAGGCTAGGGGTACAGCTCAATGATAGAGCATTTGCAAAGCATGTGTGATGCCCTGGGTTCAATCCCATAGTATCGAAAAAAAGAAGAAAAAAGGAAAAAGAAAAGAAAATGTTCTATAATTGATGGTAGTGATGGCTGTACAATCTGGCTAATACACTAAAAGCCACTGAATTGTACACTGTATTTATTTTTTTCTTTTGAGACAGGGTCTTACTCTGTTGCCCAGGCTGACCTAGAACTCTCAATCTTCCCACTTGTCTCCTGAGCGCTGGGATTACAGGGCTGCGCCACTAAACCCAATTTTGAGTTCTAACACTTTTGAGAGATTTGTATGGTATGTGGATTATATCCCAATAAAGCTGTTAAAGAAAACAAGTGAATTCTAGAAATGCTCCCATCTCTAAGCACCCAGCACAGTGACAAGTTGTTCACTGCCTCAAGCCACCCTGTCCCACTTCCCCGGGGCTGTCACCAAGCAACTCAAAAGACCCAATGTGGATCTAGGTAAATTTCACCTGCCAGGTGAGGTTTGCCTACTTGTTCACAGAAGTCTCTACATCACATAATCTCAGAGTAGCAGGGTGGGGGAGGCCTGGGGGCAACCTATCTCCAGAGGCACAGGACTCTCCCTTAATCTTTTCTGGGTACAGACTTCTCTCCTTTATATTTTATTTTTTTATTTGCTTGTTTTTTGTTTTTTTTTGGGGGGGGGAGGGACAGCGTCTCACTGTAGCCCAGGCTGTGTAAGTCACTATGTAGATCAAGCTGGCCTTACACTGATCCTCCTGCCTCAACCTCCTTCCCAAGTGCTAGGATTACAGGCATGAGCCACCATTATTTTTTGTTTTTTGAGTCAGGGTCTCATTAATTTATGCAGGCTGCCTTTTGCCTAGAACTCTGGATCCTCCTGCCTCCACCTCCTGAGTAGCTGGGATTGTAGGCATGCGCCACCACACTCAGCTTGTTTGAGCTTTTTTAAGTACTATACTATAACACTTAAATACCATAAGTACATATAACCTATGAGAAAATGCAATGGAGATGGGCATGGTGGCACACGCTTGTAATACCAGCGGTTCGGGAGGCAGAGGCAGGAGGATTGCAAGTTTGAGACTAGAGGCAGTCTGCGTAATTTAACAAGATGCTGTCTCAAAAGAGTAAAAAAAAAGGGCGGGGGGAGGATGGGGGTGCAGCTCAGTGGTTCAGCACTTGCAAAACATGCGAGCGCAAGGCCTTGGGTTCAACCCCAGCACAGAAAGAAAGAAAGAAAGACAGAAAGAAAGAAAGAAAGAAAGAAAGAAAGAAAGAACGAACGAACGAACAAACGAACAGGAGGAAGGGAAAAGAAAAGAAAAGAAGAAAGAAAATGCAATGAAATTAAAATATAGCCATGTATGGACTACAGGCTCACCTAGCTATTCCTCATTCACTTTTACAGCTGCATAGTATTCCCTCATATTTCCAGAACATCATTTATCCAACCAATGCCCTAGTGATGGACATATGGGTTTTTTCCAATTGGCTGCTCTTCTCATACATGCATTGTTTCACATGTTGATACATCCTTTGGCTAAATTCCTGAAAGCAAAAGTGCTGTCTCAGGATTTCCCAGGGCCACAAAGAATTTCAAGTTTATTTAGCAATTCTCCTTTTAGTGGGCTGGGATTTAGCTCAGTTGGTAGAGCACTGCGCTGCAGTCTCTGAGGTCCCGAGTTCGATTCCCAGCACCGCAAAATGGGAGAAGGACGTGGCAACCCACTCCCCAAGGCAATCCCAAAACAGCCATTGAAAACCCTATGAGGGTCGCTATGAGTCGGATACCGACCAACTCGACGGCACCTAACAACAACAACAACCACCTTTTAGTGGACATATAGGTTGTTTCTACTTGGTTGCTCTTACGAACACAGCTGCCACAAATACTTTGAGAATCCCTCCTAGACCCGTTTGGCAGTATGTTAAAAGCTGTGGATCCTTTCCTACTTCCCGACACCGCCCCAAAAAACCCACACTAAATTCACCGAAATTTGAAACTCGCCCAAGAGCCTTGAGAAATGCTGATCTAAACCAACTGTTATCATTATACAAAAGGATAAGTGCAGGACCTAGATAAGGAGGGCCATGCCTCTCATACACAGTAGGGGTTATAACTTGGCATGTTTGGATTAAAGCGGTTGAGATTCAATAGGAGTTGGACTCCAATTCTCCTCTCCCTAAAACCTTCCCATGCCTCCTGTTCACCCAGAATAAGAGAGTCCTCACTGCAACCTACATAGGATCACATGATCCAGCTGTGGCCTACCCTCAATCTCATTACCTAGTATCTTTCTCCTTGCTCATTCAGCTACAGTCACATAAACCTCTTAAACACAGCAGGCAGGCACACCTTTGCCTTAGGACCTTTACAGTGACTACAACTTCTGTCTGGAATGTTTATTTTCCTCAATAGGGAAGGAAGGGTTGTGCTCTGTATATGTGTATACTATGCACTGCTTCTGTTCAATGCAACAGCTCAGCACCAACCTACTGGGACCTCCACAGATAACTTGTTTTTGGTCTTTGTGTTTGTTTTTTCCCAGTTCTTTTCCCAGTTCTTGGGGGTTGAACCTGGGGCCTTGCACATGCTTGGCAAGTGCTGTGCCCTCTACCACTGGGCTGCACCCTCAGCCTTTACTTATTTATTTATTTATTTAATTTATTTATTTTGAGTCAGGGTCTAAGTTATGCAGGCCGTTTCGAACTTGGCGTCCTCCTGCCTCCACCAGAGTTGTTGGGATTACAGGCCTGTGTCACACACCCAGCTATAGTTTATTGATTCAAAGAAGGAATAAAGTTTGGAAAGTACTCAGCACACAGGAAGCTGAAGTGTGTGTGCTGTACAGGAACCCATAGGCTTTGCGAATTCTAGACTCCCACCACAGCTCTGTAGGCTATTGGCTGTGCCCTTGGACCAAGGCTTCTCATTCAGGACATCCATGTTCATGGTCCCTCAGCTGGAGGCAATACTTGGAGTACCTTTGGCACAGAATGGCTGAGAAATCAGTAAAATAATGGTTGGGCGCCTTTGCAGGTGTTTAATAAACGTCACCCACACCCATTATCTCTGCTGCCACAGTGGTGGCGATGGTGATGTTGCAACAGGGTGCCCCTGACACCTCCAAGGGCAGCACACCACAGAACACAGCAGGATAGGGAGAAGGTCACGCGGGCAGGGCCTTCAGACCAGATTTCTGAGATGACTATGGAGTACTTTCCAGCAACAGGGCGGGCCGGTCGGTGTGGGAACGCTTCCACCTGGGAAGCCCTGGGATGGGGACCTGGATTCCTCAATTCCCAGTGCCCGCGGCTGTGGCCACGCAGGCCCCACCTTCCCCTCCCTGCCCAGCCCAGCAGCCACAGGCAGGGGACGCAGGCCGAGTTTTCCCAGGCTCCCTTCCTCCCCAAAGGAACATCTGGCCACGAACATCTGCCGTTCGCCTTTGTCGCACGGCCCCGGGCCAGCCTCACACCCATCTGCTGCCGCCTCCGGCTCCCGCCCCATCTGCGCGCAGCTCCCGGGCGAGGAGCGGGGCGGGGCGGGTCCCGGGTCCCTGCGTCCCCGCCCAGGCCCTCCGGCGGGTTCCCACGGGCTGTGCGCGGGAAGGCAGGGCGGCCCATCTGCTGCGGGCGGCCGGACCGGGCAGCCGTCAGCGTCCCCGAGGCCAGGCGCCGTGCCTAGGAACGCCTCCCAGGTAGTGCGGCCCCCCAACACCCAGGCGAAGCCGCCGTGCTGGCCCCTCCGCGCCCTACTTCATCTCCTGCCCCAAAGCTGAACCGGCGCGCGGGCCCTTCTGCCTTTCGCGGTACTGGGGGTTCAAATCCAGGCCTTCGTGCCTGTGCCAGGCAAGTGTCTACCCATGGGCCAGTACACCCCAGTCCACTCTCCTTTTGCTTTCTAGACAGGACCTCTTCACATAGCCCAGGCTGGCCTCGAACTCGGGATATTCCTGCTTCCCTCTCCTGGAGTGCTGGGACAAAAGGTGCATCTCACTGCGCCTACCTGCCTAACTCTTGATTTTATGGGATGTAAAAAGTATAGGGGAGAAGGACCTGGCAACCCACTCCCCCAAATCAAGCTGCCATTGAAAACTATGAATAGCAGAGAAGCGCTAACAATACTATTTCGCCTGTTGTACCTAGGATGGCTGTGACTCAGACACAGACTCGATGGCCCCCAACGACAACAAAAATTACCCAGAACTCCACTGATTTGTGTTACTCCTAAGGCCTTATTCCCCCCAACACACACTCAGAACTCAGGACCATGGAGTGTGCTGTTGCTTTGCCAACTTCTTTATGGAGGAGAGAAAGCTAGATAGTTCTGACCTTCTGTTAACCAGCACCCTTCACCTTTTCCCCAAGACTACTTCCACTCCCCAGGCCGCCTCCTCCCCTCCCCCACCACGGCCCCACCATGGGGCCACGTTTCTTTATACTTCCACTGCACATAATATAGTAAGCATTATTTGTGAGGATTTTTTTTTATGCTTTTCAAAAAAGTCATTGTGAGTCAGGCATGGTGGCACACACCTATAATCCCAGCAATCTGGGGAGGCCGAGGCAGGAAGATTGAAAATTCAAGGCCAGGGGCAACCTGTGCAATTTGTCAAGACTCTTGTCTTAAAAAGTTAAAAAGAAAAAAGAGGGGGAGGGTGTTGGGGTTGCCCCTCAATGTTAGAGCAAAAGAGCACTTGTGTAGGATGCAAGAGGCCCTAGGTTCAACCACTAGTACTGAAAATAAAAGGGGGAGGAGTCAATCTGAGCCAAGCATGGTGGCCCATTAATCCCAGTACTCAAGAGACAGAGGCAGGAAGATTAGGAGTTTGAGGTCATCCTGAGCTACAATAGTGAGACCATGTCTCAAAACTGAAGGAAAAAAAAAGTCATTTTGCGTTTCCCTTAAGCAAGAAATTTGTGCATGTATCTAGCTGAAAACACACAGCTCTAGCTCATTCCTAATAAATGCTGCACTCTGCCAGTACAGTGGCTCACACCTGTAATCCCAGTGACTCAGGAGGCAGAGGCAGGAGGATGGAAAGTTCAAGGCTAGAGGTAGCCTGCATAACTTAGTGAGATCCTGTCTCTAAAAGGGAAAAACGGTCTGGGGGCACAGCTCAGCAGTAGAGCTTTGGCAAAGCAAGCATGAGGCCCTGCATTCAACCCCCTAGTACTGCTAAATAAATAAATACTGCACACTTGGGCCATTGCCATTTTATTTCTCCACTCTCCTGTCCTTGGACAAGGAGGTAGTTTTCCATGAGCTGCTGTATAGACGTGGCTGCGTGTTCCAGCCCATGTCTGCTGTCTGTGTGCAGCACTCTCAGGGTACAGCTGTGGGAGTGACCTGCTGGGTCACAGGATGTTCGAATGCTCACTTTTACTCCATGTTGCCACACCAAGTTTCCAAGCCAGCACACCCACCAGCACTGGGTGAGAGTTCTTATTGTCCCACATCCTCACCACATTTTAGATTGTCTGACTTGAAAGTGTTTTGCCGTGTGATGTGGCAACTGTCTCCTGCAGACATTCCAGGTATGCAAATGCTGGGGCTCAGGAGCATCTGTCTCAACAGGGCTGTGGCTTCTCCAGCAGGAAGCCCTCCCTGACTTCTCTTGGCTGACTGGCAGTTCACCTGTGCCACCACCCGTACTTCCTTGTGGTTCCCTCTCACATCACTGGGAACTTGACGCTGGATGACAGCCTCATTACAGTCTGTCTTTCCCACCAGACTGTGAGCTCCCCGGGCAGGGACCACATTTGCAGGGTCAGTGAACAGTCTGTGAAGGGCACAAAGGTGCCACAAAAAGTGTTATTGCAAAAGGCTTTTACCCAGAGTAAAGGGCTCCCCGGGCTTGTTGTGATCGTTTTATTTTTCAGTCCTGGGGAGTTGAACCCTGGGCCTCATGCATGCTAAACAAGTGCTCTACCACTGAGCTGCACCCCTAACCCCTTCGTCTTATTTTTGATTTTGAGACAGGGTCTCCCTAAATTGCACAGGCTGCCTCTGGCCTCAAATTCATAATCCTCCTGCCTCCCTCCAGAGTCGCTGGGATCATACCCATGCACCTTAACACTGGAAAAGGGACTCCTCTTTCTAGTTCCAAAAAGTGCCCTCTTGGGGTGGCTGTAGCCCAGCCAATGACAGCATCTCTATGTCATCCACCAACCCCCATGTGGATACAGCATCCAGGAGCTGGCCACCTGGCTGATGTTGCTTATTCTTGTTCAGTTGCTCCCACCTGAACTGAACACAGCCCCCTGAAAGCATGAAGCTGGGTCTGTCCTTTCTCTGTTGTTCCTAGCAGGAAGCCAGTGTGTACTACTACCTTACAGAATGAATGACTGGCATTTCACAGCTTTAAAGCTCTGTGACTCAGTAGGGGAGCATACAACCAGTTACTTAGCGTGAGTGACCTCTGGGAGAGGCAGAACAGTCACTGGAATGATAATAATTCATGTCTACAGAATGCTGCCTTTGCCGGGAGCTGTTCTGAGCTTTTCATGTGACCTAATCACTTAGCCGTCATAGCGATAACTCCTGCCATCCCCACTCTCTTGGATGATGAAAATGAAACACGAAGAAGTGAAGTGGCTCAGAGGCCCAGAGCTTAGAAGGAGTGGAGTTGAATGTGACTCTAAGGCTTTTTGGCCCTCTGAGAGAACTCTCTGTTACTTCTGGAAGAAAAGGGTCCTTTTCTTCCTCAAATGTTTCTGGATATCTTAAGTGACTCTCCACCAGCACATCACTGCCTTTGCCTCAGCAGAATAACAACAAGAACAGTAATACTTTCTGGGGTTTTTTGAGACAGGGTCTGGCGGTGCAGCTCAGGCTGGCTTTGAACTCGTGATCCTCCTGCCTTGACCTCTCAGGACTAGGGGGCTGAACCCAGCACATTGTGTTACATTTGCAAGCACTCTACCACTGGGATGCACCCCCAGCCCTCTTTTTTCAACACTTTTTGATCTTGAGATATGTTCTTGCTAAATTACACAGGCTGCCTCTGGCCTTGGAGGCCTGCAGCCATAGCCCTGTGGAATCCGATCCCGGCAGATCTCGGAAGCTAAGCAGGGTTGGGCCTGGTTAGTACCTGGATGGGAGACCGCCTGGGAACACCAGGTGCTGCAGGCTTGGGAGAAAGACCTGGCAACCCCCTCCCAAAAATCAATCTGCCATTGAAAACCCTATGCACAGCAGAGAAGACAATAGTGTTTCCCCTGTTGTACAGAGGGTCACTATGAGTCGGATACCGACTCGACGGCACCTAGCAACAACAACAACAAGCCTCTGGCCTAGAACCTGGGATCCTCCTGCCTCTGCCTCCGGAGTCCCTGAGATTACAAGCGTGAGCCACCACACCCATTTCTAAACCTTTTTAAAAGAAAATTTAGGAAAGAGATTGTCATGAGTCATCCATAGTATCTGAGAAGCACAGCTATGCTGGTGGCCTGGGGTGAGGGTGCAGCTGGCGGGTGTCACCAGTGGGGACAGGGTACTCAGGGTTGGGTTGAACAGGGAGGGTAAGGATTGCCCTGGGCTTTGAAGGTGGGCAGGGAGTAGGGTGAGGCCCTAAAAGACTCAACTTCAGCTGCTTCCCAGGTTCAGGGCCCTGGGGCAGTGGGGGAGGGGCAGGTGTATATGGAAGGTGGGTGAGTCAAAGGAGGGCCAGGCTGGGTGCCAGGGAGGGAGGGGTGCTGCTTTGATGGGACCTCTGGAGCTTCCTGTCCATCCCCAGTAGGCACAGGGGGAAGCCACTGAGGCCCCCACCCAGAGGTCTCTTGTCCTGTTTCCCTCTTCCCACCCCCAGTAGTCCAGCAGGGGCCTTGCATCTGGAGGCAGTGGGCTCTGCTGGGCTTTGCCTAGGGTGTGGCTAGCCAGCCTCAGGGGCCTTCCTGTCTGGTGGCATCAGACTGTGGCTGCAAGGGTCAGACTCGCTCCCACACCTCCACCCTGGGCAGGGCCCTGGCCTCTGTGTGGGCGTGAGACATCTGAGGCCTGGGTAGGTGTGTCTGGGGCTTCTGCAGGTTTGAGTTGTGTGAGTGTGTGCTGGGGAAGGAGGCTCAACAAGCCTGGGGGGTTAGGCAGCATGGGATCTCAGCACCACATTGCGGGCTGGATACCCAGAGGAAGCTGGCTTACCTTTTTGCCCAGATTTCTCTAAAGCTGTGGACGTGGATGTCAGCATCTTGGTATGGCTGGTGCTTTCTTCTGTCATTTTTATTTTTTTGAGGCACTGGGGATGGAACCCAGAGTCTCATGCATGCTAGGCAACTGCTCTACCACTGAGCCACACCCTCTAGCCCTTGGCTGGTGTTTTGGTGTGAGCAATACTGTACGGGTGGAAGCCTGTGTTGCCTTTAGGAGAAGCACTGCGGACTCCCAAGAGGCTTCTGAAGGTCTCCAGCCCTGGTTCTAAACTCCGAATTGAGAAACATCTCTTTGACAAGAGATGGCAAATCATGCCCTCCAGCAATGACAGAAAGCTTCCTGAAAACACCCTGCCCTACCAGGACTGAAAGTCTGCTTAATTATGCATACCTCTTTGCCCCTGCCCCCAGCTTGTCCTCTATTTAAACTTGAAGCTCTTGTAAGTTCCGGGAAGATGGATTTGGGGTCACCTGTTCCTCTTCCCAGCAGTTACTCAGAGTCATTCATGGATTAAGTCTCCCTTCTGCAAGCATGGTGGCACACACCTATGATCCCAGTGACTGGGAGGCACAGGCTGGAGGATTCCGAGTTCAATGCCAGAAGCAGCCTGCACAATTTAGTGTGAGACCCTGTCTCGAGATAAAAAATAGAAAAGGGGCTGGGCGTGCAGCTCAGAGGTAGAGCGTTTGTACAGTCTGGACCAGGGCCTGGCTTGAGAGACCCAGAATTAAACAAAACAAAACAGAACAAAAAAACTCAAAAGAAATCAAACCAAAATTCTCCTTTCTCTGCTTTTCATCATTACTCATTTCTTTAACTGGAGTATTGGAGAAGGGGTGGCCAAGACTAAATCTAGGAATTGGGGCTTCCCCCTAAAATCAGGAAACAGCCGCAGGGTATTGGTTGTGCTGTGGTGGTGGGGGGAGGGGGCATGCATCCAAGGTGGTGGTGGCAATCACAGGGATGACTGGGCTGTGTCGCCTGAGTGCAGCTCCTTACAGGGGTGCCTGCCGACTGGTGTTTGGATGGGCGGCTCCACCTTTTCGGATTGTTCGGTGTGCAGACTTGGTGTGGGCTGTGCATTCTGGCAAGTGGCTGGGCCGACGCAGACCGCTGCGTGGCTCACCTGTGTGGGCGTTCGGTTCCCTTCCTGGGCGTGGGCAGCAGGGTGCGCGCGCAGCCCCGCAGGTGTGGCCAGTTCGGAATAACCTTCGGAATTCCGAACTCCGGAGCTCCAGGGGCCTCGGCCTTCCCCTCCCCCATGGCCGCTACAGACCCCAGGGCAACATAGCCTTTTGTCCAGCCACAGGAAGGCCCCACCCCCTCCATCTGCAGGGGACCCGGGAGGGGCCCAGACTGCCAGGCTCCAACCTCCCGCCCATTGTCCTAGGACTCTCAAGAAAACAGGATAGAGGACAAAAGCTGGACCCAGGCTTGGGTCCCGCTCCCTAGACCAAGCGCGCTGCGGTCCGTCCCCATTTTGCAGATGGGAAGCTAAGGTCCAGAGCAGGAAAGACACTTGGCAGAGTTGTATAGCCTGTTAAGGGGAGAGAGGTTAAAGGCCCCACACGCCACATGTGCCGCTCCACAGCCTCCTATAAAATTGGGTGGAGGGATAAAGTGAGACCCCAGGAAGGACACGAAACTATCTTGGTTCCCATTTCATAACTCTATTCCCATTTCGAAACTCAAGTTTTGTGCCTATTTTACACATGAAGAAACTGAGGACCTTGGAGTAAGAATTCTTTACACAACATATTACTCCTGCCAGGCAAGAGGCCACATGCCTGTAATCCTAGCACTCCAGGCAGGAGGATTATGAGTTTGCAGCTAGCTTGGACTACAGAGTGAGTTCCAGGCCAGCCTGGGCTGCACAGCAAGATCCTGTCATAAAAATAAATGTAAATAAATAAATAAATAAATACCCCCCCACACACACAAATGCTCTAAATAATATTCTCTTCCAAGTACTATGCTGTGTGACCTTGAGCAAGTTGTTTACCTTCGCTGGGCCAGGCTCTAGTGCTGCTCTGGGACACAGCAGTGCCAAAAGAGAGGTGGGATTGGGAATGGACAATGCGGCAGAAAGCAAAGATCATTTCAGGTGGTAATAAATTCAATGAATAATTTAGAACAGGGGAATGTGGAAGAAAGTCATGGGGTTTCTGAGAAGGCTGATGAGTAGAGTACCTTTGTAAACTTGGATGAGAAGCCTGGCAAATACCTGGTTGATAAAGTGTTCTAGGCCAAGGGAACAACTAGGGCAAGGACCCTTTGGCAGGACCAAGCCAGTTTATCGAAGGAGGCTGTGTGGCTGGGTGAGCGAAAGGGAAGAACAGGAGGGGCCGCAGAGGGGGGTGGGCGGGGCCGCCGGCGACGGGAGAAGTTCGGATTCTATTCGCAGCGATCTGAGCAGAGTTGCACTGTTGGCAGTGTGCAGGGTTAGGGGGCGGGGGCGCTGTGATCTCCTGTTACAAGGCGGGGCGGGGACTGCGGGAGCCAAAGGTCTCTCCCCCGCAGCTCCAGCAGTCCCAGCCCAGAGGCGCCGGCTTGGCGGCTGGAAATCTGTGCTGTGGGCACATCTGGGGAGCAGCTGCCGGTCCAGGGCCAGAGCGGGTCACGTGGCACCGGGCAGGCCTGCCCTGAGTCTACAAGACCAAGACTCCCAGCAGGGGCAGTAGGGAACATGCTGGATGTGAACCCGTGTCAACAAGGAACGACATGCAGTGTAGACATGAGTGCACAGGGGCCCCGGCTTCAAGAGCCAGACTGCCAGAGTTCAATGCCACTTCCCTGTTACGTGATCTGAAGCAAGTCACTCAACCTGTCTGGGCCTCACTGGCCTCACCTGTACAGGGGACATGATATTCCTGGCTACTCTGTGGCCTGTCAAATATTCCCTGGGTGCCTCCCATGTGCCAGGCCCTGCACTGGGCTCTGACTTACAGCGCTAGACAGGACAGCGGTGGGCCCTGCCCTCCTGAGCTCAAGTCTCAGGTTAGTTCTTGGAACCATGCCTGACACTGAGTGAGCACTTAGTCAATGTGAGCCATCTGCCTCCAGCCCCTAGGGCCAGAGGTGGCACACGGGAAGGTAGAAAAGGGAGGTGCAGTGACAGAAATCATAAAAGCCATTCCCTAACAGGTATGGTGACAGGGTCCGCCTGTAGTCCCAGCTATCCCAGAGGCCAAAGCCTGATGAGTGCTTGACCCCAGGAGTTCGAAGCCAGCCTGGAAAACATGGCGAGCCCTCTTTTGAGAAGGAAGGGAGAGAGGTGGGGAAAAGGAAGGGAAGGGAAGGAAAGAAAAAAGGCCATGCATAGTAGGTAGTTCACCTCTGTAATCTAAGCAACTCTGGAGGTGGTAGCAGGAGGATCATGAGTTCAAGGCCAGAGGAAGCTAGTACAAATTAGTGGGAGAGACCTGTCTCAAGAAAGAAACAACAATTTTTTTTTTTTTTTAAACAACAACAATTTAAATGTTAAGCGGTAGAAACCAGTGTCTGGGGATACTGGACATTTTCTGGACTGAAATGAAACCGACTTTCTCTCCACAGGCCTGAGATGAGTGTGAGTGGGGCTCAGTGGAAGAGCACTTAGTAGACGAGGCCCCTAGGTTCAAACCCCAGTGCACCCACCCTCTGCAAAAAAGGCAGGAAACAAAACTGCCATTTTGCCAGTGAGAAAGCAGAGGCTCCGAGGGAAGGGGTCTTGTTTCAGGGCCCCACCTGTCAAAGCTTTCTATTTGCCCCCACCTTCCTCCAGGCCATTTCTCCTCCTGCCTTTCCCATGTACAAAGGCCAGAAGACAATTCCCCCCAGCGATAAAGCCTCAGCCATTGCAGGCAGTCTCCTGTAGTTACAGCTACTCCAGGAGGATGGCTTGGGCCCAGAAGTCTGAGACCAGCCTGGACAATATAACAAGACCCCCATCTCAAAAACAGAAAAAAAGGAAAAAGAGAACACATCCTCTTTCTGTGTTTCTACAGCACCTAGCAGGACACTTTGATCAAGTAGTCCTAATGTGAGGATAATTTCTGTGGCCCCTGTGGCTAACACAGGACCTGGCAGGAGTGGATGCTCCTGAATGTTAGGTGCACTTCCTTAATGGGGATCAAATTCCCCCTTGACTTCTTTCTCCCTTGACTTCTCCTCGCCTAAGATGTACAGGGACCTGAGTTCAATTCTCAGTATCACCAAAGAGAGAGAGAGAGACGGAGAGAGGGAGAGAGAGATTGTACTTAAAATGTAAACCTGCTGCTCTTTGAAAGACACTGGTTTTGTTTGTTTGTTTCTTCCTGGCCCCCTCCAAAAGATACTGTTAAGAGAATGAACAGACTAGACAGATTGATAAAAAATATTTGTAAGATATATCTATTATTTAAAAATTTGCATTCAAATATATAGAGAACTCTAACACTCTCTCACTCTCTCCCTCACTCTCTCTCTCTCTCTCTCTTTCTCTTGTGGTACTGGGGGCTTGAACCCAGGGCCTCATGCTTGCATGCTGTGCAAGTGTTGGATCACTGAGCTGCCACCTCCAGCCCATTTTTGTTTGTTCACTTTTTTTGAGACAGGGTCTCGCTAAATTACGCAGACTGCCTCTGGTCTCGAACTTGGGATCCTTCTGCCTCCGCCTCCAGAGACACTGGGATTACAGGCGTGTGCCATCATGCCCAGCTCAAATATATAGAGAACTCTTAAAATTATAATAATACCTGAAATCCTAGGTTCAAACTTTAGTACAAAAAGAAAAAAAGCAAACAAACTCCAGGTTTAGTGGAGTTTAGTGGAATTACACCTGTAATTCCAGCAACTCTGGAGGAAGGGGCAGGAGGATCACAGGTTCAAAGCCAGAGGCAGTCTGAATAATTTAATGAGACTGTGACTCAAGATAAAAAATTTTAATAAATGGGGGCTGAAGGTGCAGCTCAGTGGTAGAGCAGTTGGAGAGGATGCAGGAGGCCCTGGGTTTAGTCCCATAGCACTGCAAAAATCATTGGGCCTGGTGGCACACATCTGTAATCCCAGCACTCAAGAGGCTGAAGCAGGAGGATTATGAGTTTGAGGTCACCTGGGCTAAGAAGCAAGAGACCTTATGTCAAAAAACCAAACCAGGCCGGGCGTGGTGGCCCACGCCTGTAATCCCAGCGGCTAGGGAGGCGGAGGCAGGAGGATCGCAAGTTCGAGACCAGAGGCAGTCTGCGTAATTTAGCAAGACCCTGTCTCAAAAAGTAAAAAAAAAAAAAATGGGCTGAGGTGCAGCTCAGTGGTCCAGCACTTGCAGAGCATGCAGGTGAGAGACCCTGGGTTCAACCCCCAGTACCGCAAAAAAAAAAACAGACTAGCCAGGTGTGAGGTGTGGTGCCACATACCTATAATTGCCACACACCCAGGAGGCTAAGACAGGAGTGATGAGGTCAAGGACAGCCTGGGCTCCACAAGAGACCCTGTTATCAAAATAGAAGCCAAAACCTAAACAAAACAAAAACACTGCACCTAAACCACTAGGCAATAGGTGTAGAGGGGGAGGGAAGAATTTTAGGGGGAGGTGATGGTGCATATGTAAATTTTCTTTTTCTTGTTTCTCTTTTGTTGTACAGGGGTCGAACCCAGAGCCTTGCACATGTGAGACAAATGCTCTATTACTGAGCCACACCCCAACCCCTAATTTTCTTGATTGCGATGATGGCTTATGGACAGGTACATATGTCAAACTTTATCAAATTGTATACTATAAATGGGGCTGGGATTTAGCTCAGTTGGTAGAGTGCTGCGCTGCAGTCTCTGAGGTCCCGAGTTCAATTCTCAGTACCACAAAAATGGGAGAAGGGCCTGGCAATCCACTCCCAAGGCAATCCCAAAACAGTCAGCCATTGAAAACCCTATGAGGGTCGCTATGAGTCGGATACCGACTCGACGGCACCTAACAACAACAACAACAACAACATACTATAAATACGTACAATTTTTTTCTTTTTCTTTTTGTGGTACTGGGGGTTGAAACTAGGGCCTCATGCATGCAGGCTTTGCATGTGCAAGTGTTTGCAAGTGTTGGACCACTGAGCTGCACCCCCAGCCCATTATTTTTTTTAGTTTTTGAGACAGAGTCTCGCTAAATTACCCAGACTGCCTCTGGTCTCGAACTTGCGATCCTCCTGCCTCTGCCTCCCAGGCCGCTGGGATTACAGACGTGCACCACTGCGCCTGGCTAAATACTTACAATTTAAGAAAAGAAAATATTGAATGAAATACTTATGCAAAGATAAGGGGTCTCAATGTAGTTCAGTGGGAGAGTGCCTGCTTCCCATTCACAAGACCCTGGGTTCCATCCCCAGAATGCATAAGATAAAAATGACATTTCCTAAGCTGGTCCCGGTGACACATGACGGTAGTCCCAGCACTTGGCAGGCTGAGACAGGAGGATTACTCACCTTCTCCCTCTCCTCTTCACAGTGGCAATCCTTATGAGTAATTCAGTGTTTATCTTTTTTTATTTTTCCCCAGTGTTGGGGATGGGACCCAGGTCCTAATGCATGCCAGGCAGGTGCTGTACCCCAATCCAACAAGAGGATTTAGATATTTCTTAGAGCCATACCTCCCACCTGCTGGATAGCCTGGTCATGCATTAATGCTCCATTCACAGTTTACATAATGCCACCGTTGATGGGCACTTAGCTTATTTCAACATCCCCTCTTGCAAACAGCACAGCAGTGAATATCCTTGAGCAAACATCTTTGTGCCTGTCTGTGTAGGTTTCTCTGGAATTGACTGTAGTAAGTAGAATTGCTAGGTCAATGAACAAACACTTGGTAATGAATTAATATTCCAACTTCCTCTGGTTTACCATGGTCCTTCCAGTTCTTCAAACAATTCTTTTGAGCAGCTTAATGTTCTCTCTCATCATTAGAAGATTGCTAACCAAGGCCTAGGGAATTTGGTGTGCATTGGGATGTGTGGTAAAGAGAGGGGGAGTCCAGCTAATTGATTGGTAATGTGTCTTTCTGTCTCTCTGTCTCTCTCTCTGTCTCTCTTACTTGTTTTGTTTTGTTTTGTTTTGAGTCCGGGTCTCACTATACAGCCCAGGTTGGCCTTGAACTCTCTATCCTCAGTGTCCCAAGTGCTGAGATTATAGGCATGTGCCACCATGCCCTCTCCCTCCTTTGAAGCTGGTTTCACTGATCATTCTTCGAGGCTTCCTGATGTGGAGGCCAACTGATTTATTGTTCCCGCCCCCAAATGTGTGAGAAAAAGGAAAAGTGTTGATACCCTGTGAACTAACTACTGGAGGGAGAAGGGGCCATAGTGTCACTCCTACTCAGTTACAGTAGCTTATGCCTGCTTATGAGACTGGCCTTGGCTGACCAATCTGAGCCTCAGTTTCCCTGCTTGTGCCTTGTCTAAGGCTCTGGAGTCAGACTGCCTGCCCTAGGTAAGCAGTTGCCGCATTACAGTATTGTGGCCTTATTGTAACAATGCCACCAGTACAACAGCTATGGCAGTCTGAATAGACTGTCTTTAGAGTTGTGGAGTGGACTGCAAAAGATAAAGGCAAATTTCAGAGCGCTCTGGCACCAAGGGAGAACGCAGCAAAGGGCCAAGTCTTATTTGGAGAAACTAGGAAAATACTAAAAAAGTAGGGCTCAGAGAGACCTAGATTCATCCTACTGCAGCGGTGGAAATGCAACTTAAGCCTCAGGCGCAGGGGACAGCAGGGGTTGGGGTTGGAGGGTATCAGAAAACCTCCCAAGCGGCCAGGCCGAGAGGCTAGGTGGGAGAGACCACAGGTGTGGGGCGGAGAAGTAAGGTGACCCATGTCCAGAGACCGCGCCCACGAGGAACGCATTCCCAGGCCTCCCGCCTGGGGTCTGCAGGTGACCTGCGGAGGGGGAAACAGAGAATGCCACAGCCCAGTTTGCCGTCTCCATGGCGACCGCCCGCGCGGCGCCAGCCTGACAGTCCGTCCCGGTTTTATGAATGGGTGACGTCACGGGACTGGCGTCTAACGGTCTGAGCCGCTTGTTCAGACGCTGACACAGACCAGCCCGGGAAAGGGAGGGGGAGGCTCGATCTCCGCAGCTGCCTCGCCGTGGGAGGGAGACCCTGCTCGGAGGTCTTTAAGGTGGTGGTGGTGGTGGGATACAAGCCAAAAAAAAAAAAAAAAAAAACGGGAAAGATTTAAAAATCTTTCTGCTGCAGATTTGGGAACGTTTTGCAGGGAGCTGCAAGCTCAGAGTAGAATTGGGGTATGCAGCACTTCTCCATCAAGAGTCTTCTATCTAGTTCATGTCCAGGGACCCTGCCCTCCACTTTAGAGGAAGCCTTTCCTAGCTTAATTGCTCCCACTTAAAGGGACCTGAGTTCTGGTCCTAGGAACATTAACAGCAACATTCTAAATGCGAAAAACCAGCCCTGGCAGTTGAGTTTTTGGGAAAAGAGGGTCCACTTTAAAATTTGACCCTGACATCTTGAAATTAGAGTCCAAGCCGTAATCTTCCAAGAGGACCTGGAAACCTGGGCTGGTTCTGCACTCCTGGGCGACCTGTAGCCAGCCCCTTCTCTGTCCAAGCCTCAGTTTCTCTTATGTGTAAAATGGGACTGGGGAAGTGAGAAAGGGAACTTGGGAAACCGATTCAAGTCTTTTCGTTATGGGCAAAACTGGTTTAGCTTCCTTGTCTCCTTTCCAAAACGCCCAAGGTAACCCTTGCCTACTCTAGTCGCGCTGCCGTAGGCCCTCCCACCCTCTCGTTTCCCGAGACTCGCTGGCCTAACAACGCCGGGGTGCACTAGTTGGGCAGAGGGTGGGACTCAGGAAAGTGAGAAGCCACGCCCCCAGGCGCTCATTGGCTTCTTTTGAACGCTCTGGGCCCGCCCTTCGGGGGGGCGTGGGGTCCTTATAAAAGATTGGCTCGGCCTTCAGGTCTCGTATCGTACAACTATCTTCTTAGTTTCTGAGTTCTACCAGCGCGCCCAACGTCCTCCTCTTCCATCCTCTTTGCCTGTTCTCTAGTAGCCGGTCGACAGAACCATGAAGGTTGCCAGTGGCAGTGCCTCGGCCGCCGCGGGCCCCAGCTGTGCGCTGAAGGCCGGCAAGACGGCGGGCGGCGCAGGCGAGGTGATGCGCTGCCTGTCCGAGCAGAGCGTGGCCATCTCGCGCTGCGCTGGAGGTGCCGGGGCGCGTCTGCCAGCCCTGCTGGACGAGCAGCAGGTGAACGTGCTGCTCTACGACATGAATGGCTGCTACTCCCGTCTCAAAGAGCTGGTGCCCACCCTGCCCCAGAACCGCAAAGTGAGCAAGGTGGAGATCCTCCAGCACGTCATCGACTACATCAGGGACCTGCAGTTGGAGCTGAACTCGGAATCAGAAGTCGGGACCCCCGGGGGCCGGGGGCTGCCCGTCCGGGCTCCTCTTAGCACCTTGAATGGCGAGATCAGTGCTTTGGCGGCCGAGGTGAGGTTCACGTTGCAGCACTACATTAACCTTTTATCGATGGTGAAAACTGAGGCCAGAGAGGGAGGGGGGATTGGCACTAAGTCTGATCAGTCTTTTTGGGCGCCCATTTAGGGATGGCCCAGGAGATCGGGAAAGGCGCGCTCCCCTATCGGGTCTCCGGAAGAAGTGGGGCGCCTGCTGTGCTTATAGCCTTGTTCTAACAACCTGCGCATCTCATCATTTCCCTGTCTGATTTTCACAGGCGACATGTGTTCCAGCGGACGATCGCATCTTGTGTCGCTGAAGCGCTGCACTCAGGAACCGTTGTACCCCAGCTCTCCAAGAGACAAGAGGAATAAATGCTCTCCGTTCCCCGGAGCTGGGGAAAACAAGACACATCGGCCGCCATTGGGCTCTTGCGGGATCTGGCCCAGGGCTGTGGGAGGCTGATCCTCTCCACACCTGTCAGCCCCCAAAGACTTTGGGGGGGAGGTCCCCACTGTGTTTCTATTTTTTGAAAAGAGGACATTTAAAAAATGGTCACGTTTGGTGCTTCTCAGATTTCTGAGGAAATTGCTTTGTATTGTATATTACAATGATCACCGACTGAGAATATTGTTTTACAATAGTTCTGTGGGGGTTTTTTTTGTTTTGTTTTTGGGTTTTTTTGTTTTTGCTTATTAAACAGATACTTTCCTTGGTGGTGAAGTTGCAGTGACTTCTTGGATTGAAGGGAGGGACCTGGGCTGGGGGTTGGCCTCTGACCCTTTTCACAGCTGGTGTTGGGAGGAGGGAGACCGGAGGGCCACATCTGGACTGTCGCTCTTACCGACCTGAATGAGTGTTTCCGGTGTCTTTAATGTCTATTCTTTTCCCCATCCCTGGCCATTTCCCTGCTCCCCGGTGTCATAAAATTAAATCCTCTGGACCTCTAGGGTTTCTCTCAAAGTGGTCACTGGGCCATCTGGATAACCTGGGGAGGTTGTTAAAATGCAGATGAACCTGCTGAGGCCCCCCTCTGGGTTGGGGACTATTCAGGCCATTTAAGTTGGACAACCAAGGTGGAGGAAGTGGGACACAGTAGTAAGAGATTTGCCCAGCTAGGGTCACAGCTTCTTCAAAGCAAGTCTTTTGTTGCCCCCCTTTCAGTAGGAGGTACCTCTTCAGCAAGCCACCTTGCCCTGAATGCCAGCAGGCTGCCCCGAGGCTCCAGGCTCATCCAAGTGGGTGATCAAATTGGCAGAGCCAGGCTGTGCACAGCTGCTGGGCCACCTGCTCTTGGTCTGGACTCACCCCTCATACTGGCCTGGCTCTGCCAGCAGCTCAAAGCAACCTGCCCCCTAGGGCCACTGTGTGGGCTCTGAAGAGGACTGGACAAATCATGTCCCCAGCTCCTGAGCAGGAAAAATGTGTCACTGGCAAGGGCCTATCTGCCTGGACATGTGAGTTTGTACTGAAAGGGGGAGTGCATAAGTGTCTGCGCTTGTATGTGACGTCATTGCATGAGGCTGGAGCACCTGCTCTCCTGCACAGGCCTGGGGCTGTGAACAGGCATGCTTTAGGGTGCCTGTGGAAGTCAAACGTGAGCACATCTGTTAGTGCAGGTAAGTGTGCAGCCTCCAGCTTTTTGGCTTGTATGTTGTGCCTAAATGCACTGTGTGCATCTCTGCATAGGTCTCTGTTGATTGATAGGTTTATGTGTTGGGGGCCACAGAGCCACCCTGGAGTCCTATGTGTGTAATTGTTCAGTAGATTGGGTAGGAGTGGGGGCAGCTGTATTTGGGCAAACCCCTCCAAAGTTCAAGTACCAACTCCCTGAGCAATCCTTAGGTCCTGGAAACACCAACCTTTAAGGATTCTTGCCAGGTCAACTCCCACGTTGTAGACATGGAGAAGATGAGTCCCATAAAGGGCAAAGAACTTGTCCCAGAGAAAATAAGGGATAAAAGAGTAAATAGCACCTAGAATCAGGAGGCTAAAGGCAGAATTCTGATCCCAATTTTACAACAGAAGAAGCAAACTCAGAGATGGAATGAGCAAAAATAAATAAAATTATTAATTGGACACTAACATTAAGCCAGACACCACCCTCTCCTCATTTTATGGACTTTATCAAACACCACAGTATTTGTAGTAGTAAATGAAATCCTTTGCTATCCCCTCTCCACCTGGCTGTTGTTTTGTAGTACTAACCTCACAGAGTTGTTCAGAAGAAAAGAAATCGAGCAAAGGGGTTTGATTTTATAAGTTATTAATTATAGTCTGTGCGTCCTTGTGTGTCCTTGGCAGGACACGTGTGCACCCACTCCCGACCCACGTGTACCCCCTCCCCCGCCTGCAAGCCCACCCACGGGGATGTGGGCGTGTCCCCACTCGCTCCTGCACTGCAGGGCCTTCTTCCAGGGGAGGAAGGGGCTACTGAGGGGGCGCCCCCCCTCGCCATTCAGGCACACTCTGGATTCCACGTTTCCCTCTCTTCCCCTTTGGCCCGCTCCCAGCCCATCTGGAGGCCGGCTCGACGGCGGCCTGGGAGCGTTTCCATCAGCTGGGCTCGAGGAATGCGGAGCTATTTAACCTGAGCATCCCCAGGTGTACGGAGGCGCCTGGCTGTCTGGGGCCCGCAGTCTTTGGCACCGCCGCGCTAGACAAACAGCGCGCCGCCCCCGCCCTGCCCCTCCGCCCGCAGCTGCAGCCGGGCCTGGGAACGGGCGGGCGCCGGCGGCTTGCATAAGAGGCTTCTGGCCTCGCCAGGGAGGGAGTGGGACAGAGGCCGCCGCTGTGTGTGTGCATGTGCTTGTGTGTGCACATCGAACCCTGCTCTTTTGGAATCATTAATGCCTTAACCCCTCCTGGATAAGGTGCAGCCAGGAGCTGGGGTGGAAGAGAAACCTCAGGACAAGTCCTTTTCACTTTAACATTTATAAAGCATTTATTATCTGCGAGGCACTATCCTAAGCTCTTTAAAATATTAATTCATTTAACTCATGATCTTAAAGGGACCAATGCTATCATATGCGCATTTTAATAACAGCAGTAATAATAAATAGGCTAACTTTTCCCCTCGGTGGTAGAAATCAAAGCAGAAGCTGGGGCCTTACACAAGCTAAGAAAGTACTGTACCAGCAAACTACATCTCTAGCCCTTGATTTTTGAGACGGGGTTAGCCCAGGCTGCCCTGGAACTCTCCATCCTCCTGCCTCTGCTTCCCAAGTGCTGGGATTATAGGCAAGGGCCGCCATGCTGGGTTTAAGGCTGCTGTGTTAGTTGGGAGGCAGGGAGAATGTGGCCATGGAAGCAACCTCTATGTTCATTACCGCACCTCTTCCCTCATTTGGTAAATGGGCTTCATAATCTGGCTCTCAGAGATCAGTTGACCGGATGCACATAAAAAGCTTAGCATCCTTAAACCAAGTGCAGCCACACCTGTAAGCCCAAGTACCAGGAAGCCAAGGCAAGAGGATACCTTGAGCCCAGGAGTTCAAAGCCAGCTCCAGCAGGCTGCCCTGGGGACAGGGCACCTTAAAGCTAAGGATGCTGAGGGCCAGGAGGGTGAAGCAAGTGACCCTGTCTCAAAACAAAGTCTGATCAGTCTGTCTCAAAACACCCTGTCTCAAAACAAAACTAAAAGGTTAGAACCCTGGCTGGATCATGTTGAGGCTTAGTAGTTGGTATGTTTTGAGATCTTACTAAGGGATTGTCTTAGCAGCCCTATGAGGTATGGGAGTTCCTTGCTGCTCCCACTTGTCAGATGAGCAAATAGAGGCATCAGAGAGGTGAGATGACCACCCAAGGCCACACTGGGACTTTGGCTTAGAGGACTTTTCTAGAAATCAGGCTGGTTCCAAATAGGTGTATAGAGGGGCCTTATGTTCCCAAAGAACATCCAATTTTGCCTTTTCATCTCATTTCCATGAAATCATACCAGGCCATTATATATTTTTGTTTTGTTTCAAAAATCATGAACTGGATAAAAACCAAGACATACGTATCTCACAATTTTTATAATCCATATTTTGGGGTGGGTTTTTCTGTTGTTTTGTTTTTTTGTTTTGAGGTATGGAGGCACTGAGCCTAGGGCTTCCCACCTCCTTGGCAATCACTCTACCACTGAGCTGCACCCTTAGCCCCCCTTTTTATTTTTTTAATTTTTGAGACACAGTCTCATGAAGTTACACAGGCTGCCTCTGGCTTTGAACTCGAAATCTTCCTGCCTCTGCCTCCCAAGTCACAGGGATTACGAGTGTGCACCACCAAGGCAACATAGGTCTTAAGCCAGGTGGAAAGGACTCTGTGGAAAGGACTGATTCTGTCCTGGAGGCTGAGGGGTCATCAAGGGCTGATTTCTGGATGCACCCTGTCTCCCATCCCAGGGGACCAAGGATGCTTCATACACAAACATCAACCTTACACCTGCCTGTGTGAGGCATCCAGATCTTGTTGGCTTGATAGGGGGTGCTGCTGGCTCCCTCCACATTTTGCTTCCTCAGACTAAAGTCCAGCCTTAGAACCCTTTTTCATGGCAGCCACTTTTACTTCAGCACCAGGAATTGCCAACCAGAGAGGGTTCCGCAATGGTCGGGGTCACACAGCAGAGCTTCCCAGGAGCAGGCAGGCCTCAGATCCTGGCCTGTTTGCTGCAGTGAAAGGAGGTGAGTCACAGGGCCAGGCCATGAGTCGGGTGAGGCTGGGGCCAGGGCCAGGGCCAGGCTCTACTTTCCCGGAAAGGGAAGGGAAGAGGAAACCATGGGCTGGGAGGAGCTGCAGGGAGGGGTTGGGCTCCCTTATCTCCCGGACAGGCCCTGCTGGCTCTGCTTCCTGCCTGCCCCAACTCTTGCATAACTTTCTTCCCAACGCTGCCCCCAAGAGAGATTCCCTGTGCTGGTACAGGGTTGCACATCAGGGCCTTGTGCAAGGAGTGGTTAGGGGAGGACAGTTGCTGTGGGCCAAGAGGGGCGGGAAGGCAGGCTCAGTGGCACTTCTGATTGGTCACTTGCTTCACCCTCCTGGCCCTCAGCATCCTTAGCTTTAAAACGGGTGTTGCACTCACTGTTCTGAGTTTTCAGAGGTGTCATCCCAAACCCATGCACTCTGTACCCCAAGCTAAGTTCTTGCCACTTCTGCCTGGGAATCTTTCCCTGCTCCAATTGAATCCTTGCCCTCTTGCAACTACATTCTTGGTGGAAGACACACAGCAAACAGATATGCATACATGTAATCAGAGGTGCATTTACTCTAAAATTACCGATGTTTACATATCCAGACTCCTCATCTGGGAGGGGTGGTCTAATTTTTTGTGTTTATAGGTTTCTTTGTATGTTTTGTAAAATTTGGAAAACATTGTGTTCTTGTTAAAGGCCCCACAAAACTTAGATTCTCCCCTGTACACAAGAGGGAAGGCAGCGGGGTCAAGCTCAAAGGCACAGCTGCAGAAGACAGAGAAGAATCATATCTGTGGGAGCTGAGCGGCAGGGAATTGCCGAGAGGTGGACAAGGAGGGGTCCTACGTGAACGCCACGTGGGCTCCAGCCGTCCTCTGGCCATTGGCGCCCCCTGCCGGGAAGATGGGGGACTATGCCAGCGATGCAACTAACAAGATGTGGGGCCTGCCAGAGGTGATGGCTGCACTCTGGGGTCCTCTAGTGGACTTCCTGTGACCTGCAGTCAGAGATGTGAGCGTATTAAGAAGTGTGTTTTTCTGTTTGGTATATGAATGAATGTGTCTGTATACAGGGGCACAGCCAGTGACAAATCCGGAAATCTCCTGTAGCAGCCGCTCTGATTGGCCTTCCCTAGTTACCCTTTTCTCCATTCTCTGTTTCCTTTTCCTCACTGAAGGACAACCCCTCTGAGCCTTAATTCCTCAACTGTAAAAGATCTTAGCTTTGTTGTTGGTGGTGGTGGTTGTGAGGATCGAACTCAGAGTCTCACGCATGCTAGGCAAGCATGCTACCATTGAACTAACATTCCCCAGCTCTGTTTTACCTGCTTTTTTATCCTTTTCCCGTTACTAGGGGATTTGAATCCAGGGCCTCATGCATGCTCCTCAAGTGCTCTACCACTGAGCTACACCGTCTGCCCATTTTTTTACTTTTTATTTTGAGAAGGGTCTCTGTAAGTTATGCATTCTGCCTCTGGCTTTGAATTTGCAATCCTCCTGCCTCTGCCTCCGGAGTCACCGGGTTTACAGGTGTGACCCATGGCACCAGGCTTGTTTCAATTTATTTAGAGACAGGGGCTCCCTAAAGTGGCCAGGCTGGCTGTGGATCCAGTTGTCTCAGTCGGCCGTGTAGCTGAGATTACAAGCATGGGCCACCACTGCAGGCCAGTCTCCCAGCAGAGAAGAGATAGGATGGCTACCTCAGAGTCATGGGAGAACGACTTGGCAACCCACTCCCAAGGCAATCCCAAAACAATCAGCCATTGAAAACCCTATGAACCCTATGAGGGTCACTGAGTGGGATTGGACTCCAGGGCACCTAACAACAACAACAACAACCTCACAGTCACTAGGTTGGACTGGAGTCTATTTTGATTAAATAGAAGAGTCAGAATTAGGAGGTCCTTTACATACCACTTAACCCACACATTGTAGACAAATGAAGAGGCAAGCTCAGAGAGTTTGAGGGACTTGCCCAGAGTCCCCCAGCCCTGGTCTCCTCAGCTATGGGAGATGGGAAACGAAAACATATTTTCTTTCTATTTTGAAGATCAGAAAGACTATATTTTACCTTTAAAATTATCTTCTGGGGTTTAGCATATGCAAAGCCCTGGCTTGGACCCCCAGCAACCCCCAAAGGAATTGCCTGCTGGGCAAAGTAGAAAAAGGACATGCCTTGAAACCCATCCTGATGCGTGCTCACATTCACACCCTCTCTGGGGCCTTCCAACCCTAACCCTTAAACATCCCAAATCCACATCATCTCTAGCCTGGATCTTCGCAGCAGCCTCACTGGCCTCCCTGCTTCTGTTGTGTCCCCCAGTCACCACCTAGCAGCCTGAGGGATCCTTCTATATAGGAAGATCACATCATTCCTCAGTTTAAAGATTTCTTGTAAGGGGAGGGGGGAGAAAAGAAGCTTTCCTGTGGCTTCTAATTGTTTTTAGAAAAAAAATGCTAATTCATTTCCTTGGCCTGGATCCACCCACATCCTCTCACTTCTCCTAACTACCCTAGGGCCACACACACTATTCCCCTCCAGTTACTGTGTTTTCTTTCAGTTACTCTTTCCTGACTGAGGAGGGGGGTAGGCTTTGCATGTGGTGGCCTAGCTGCCTGGTTCTGTTGTTAGATGCCATCGAGTCGAGTCCGACTCATAGCCACCCTATGTACAGCAGATCGAAACACTTGCCGATTCTGTGCCAGGCAAACCATCTTATTTATGTTTAAGCCCATTGTTGCAGACACTGTGTCAATCCATCTGGTGGAGGGTTTTCCTCTTTTCCGTTGACCTGCCACTCTTCCAAACATGATGTCCTTCTCCAGGGATTGTTCTCTCCTGACTACATGTCCGAA